>OY855908.1:11956388-12143888 GCA_963693305.1 Meandrina meandrites
ACCACGGAGGGAATTGGAAATTCCAGAGTGGGGGGGGGGGGGGGGGGTCAAAGGCCTAGGAAATTCTGGAGAGGAGAGAGGGTTGTCACTGAAATTACGTTTCCGGATGGTCAAGTTTGATGCTGTGCAAATTTGTTTCAAAATCGTTTCTTACCTACTCTGAAAATCTTTTACATGGAAAAAATAGCAGCCTGGGTTTTCAATACGTGACCACATTACACTTTTAAGCGATGGCGTCATGTCGTCGTGCGAATGGACGGGATCTGTTGTCTGTTGCGATCGACCGATCTGTAGAACCGAATAGGACTGGGAAAAGAAATCAAGTAACTCAACAAGAAATCATCACGTGGAACTCAAAGCAAAATACTCCTGGGCAGTTAGAAAGGACTGCACATGTAATTTAAAGTATAAACGAACGAGACAAATTATATTTGATGCGTTCTATAAGATTTAGTAAACAGAAATCATTCCATTCTTTTAAAACAAGAGATTTCAAGTTAGCGTTTGACCTTGCATCGTATATCATATATCTGATGTCACGCCAAGATAATGCAACTTTAGTTGAACAGTCACTCAGCACAGAAGTTGTCACCTACTTTTATTTACCTTAATTTTTTGACAAATGTCTTGAAAATTATTTAAGACCCCTTGTGAAATGTCATCGCTTCTGCATGCATCGTGTGCCATTTATTTGACAGGTTTTCTTCCTCTGGAAAGCACAGTGAAAGCTAACAAGTTCACAGAAATCCTGCATGTTGTTCTGTGAATGTGACCGCCATTTCTTGTTACCAGTCTGTAAAATTGTCACATGGTTTGACCGAAATGCACTGGTGACTAGAGTTGTTTGTTTCTTGTGTTTGATCAAAAGAAAGTTGTCCTTGTTTGCGTAAAGTGTTCTGTTTGTTGATGATGAAAATAGTATGACAATTTCAGAAACCTGTGAATATCTTGTTCTTGTTATTTCTGGCTATTTGTTTGATTTTCTCAGCATCTTGTTTGTGATTTTGTGATCATGATTATGGTGGATGTTATTGACATTGTTTGCGATTTTGTGATCATGTTTACAGTGATTGTTATTGACATTCATTTTTCAAATCCATGTTCTAATGCATTTAGCAGTTTTCTTAAATGATTGGTATGAAAGGGGATGGATGGTTGGTTATACATCAAGATAATTTTAAGATTGACAACCAGATATTTCTGCTTACTTTTGAAGAAATTGCTGACAAATTGTTTGTCTTCAACAGTATGTATTGTCGATCAATTGGTTGTACACTATAGTCATGTTTACACGGGAAAGCGGCCAAATGTTTAGAACATTTGCACAACTTCTTTATAAATGGATTTTTCCAGAGGGGTAGGGGGGGTATGAAAGAAACTTTTGGAGATTCTGGAGGGGAGAGGGGGGGAGGGTATCTTTCTTCACAAAAATGGAAATTCTGAAGAGGTGGGGGGTCTTATCTGAAATTCCCTCCGTGCTGGGGGTATGGATAATTATTTTCTGAACTACACATTCAATACAAATGCAATTACTATGGGGATTGGTGTGAAATATTTGTAGCTGTATTAGTTAAAATCTGACACAGGCCTGTCAGTAGCCTAATGTATGGGATTAAACTTGGCTATTTGCAGGACTGAGTGGCGTTGCCTGGTGGGATGAACCCTGATGAGCATCAGGAAACAAATTTAAATTAATATAACAAAACTAAGGAGATGGCTCCCATTTCAATATCTTGGTAACTGGTAATTTGTTTTCTTTAAAAGGACATTGGGATGGTTGGCAACCATTTTCTTCTCCAACTCGTGGATGTGGAGCAATTGAAGTGTCAATCGCAACAATGTCCAAACTTGAAAGGTGCCATACAGGTGAAGTCTATGTTGTTGGGTTTGTTCCTAACTATCTCATTCCTAAGAAAAGAAGTAATGCTTTAGATCCATTTCTGGAACCCCTAGTGAGAGAACTAGAGGATGCATTTATTTCAGGAATTACTGTTAACTATGCACTAGAAGTTGCTGACATTCACCCAGGTCCAGCTGTTATTAGACCCCTTCTGCTTTGTTGGAAAGGTGACCACAATGGTCAGTGCGAGGTTGGCAAATTCATCAAGTGTGGAAAGAAAGGCTGTCGACGTTGCAATTTGGAAGCACTGTGGCTAGCAAGCTCCAATCATTACTATTACCCAGGATTTAGGAAGCAGGGGCGTTTCCCTAATGATGAAAAGAATGTCTTAAATTGTTTGGAAACTTTACAAGACATAGAAGAAGAGGAGAGATTGACAGTCAAGAAAGAAAAAGCCAAGAACTCTGGTTATACTGGGCTCTCTATTTTACATCGACTGTACCCCTTGTATGGCTTTTTATATGACAAAGACTTAGTGTTTGATGAAATGCATGTCATACCATTAAACGTCATCAAGCATCATTTGCAGTTTATTCTGGACAACGAAAGTCAAGAATTTGATGGCATCGATTGGGGTGAAGTGGATGGTCAGTTGAATGCCTTCCCCTGGACACATGAGCATAAGAAAGGAAGACTACCAAAGGGCATTACTCAAAGGTTTGGCTACTGGAAAGCAGAGGAACTGAATCGGTTTGCCTTTCCCGCGGCTGAGGTTTGCCTGTCTGGTTTCCTTGATAACCCTCATCAAGAAATTATGCAGTGCCTTAGTCGCATTACAGAGTTTGTGGCTAATCATGAAAGAAATGGGTGCAGTTGTATAGAAGCTCAAACATTCCATGAAATGTGCTTGAGGTATGGAACTTTATTAGAGGAGACGTATGGACTTGGCAAATGTGTTATCACGCTACACAGTCTCTTGCATTTCTATGAGGACATCCAACGCTTCAGTTCCATGGATAATTACTCTTGTTGGACTGAAGAGAGAGCTGTTCATGGTTACATCAAAAAGTCAAACAACCACAAAAACATTGAGGTCACGTTTGCATATAGTGAAGCACGCCGGGAATTTCTCAAGTTTAAAGACCTGAATAACTCCATGCGGTTGCATATTCCAAGGTATCAAGGGAGTTTAGAGAAGGTGAGTAAATTATACTGTTGCCTTTTACAGGGTGTCAAGTTCGAATTTTTTTTCAATCATTCCTATTTTCGTGCATCGCTTGCGGATACTTTAGACACCCCAGGAAGAAATCTCCTCATTTTAACACTACATGTAAGTAAGTTCAAATATAGTGTCTCTTCGTCATTTAACGATTACCAAGCAAAGCTATTTTTGTACGCTTAATTTGCGAACCAGAAATTAATTTGCAACAAAGCGCCAGGTTTGTGGGAGATTTCAAAATTGTAAGCATTGTAAGCTATTAGCTGTGAACAGTGTAAATTATTTCAAAGTGGAAAGTATAAAGTTACGCTTATTTGTATTTTGAATAATACATCCTGGAGCTGAAAATCCTACTTGCCAAACCGGGTGAGTGTTCAGTGATCTGTACTCGCCCGACAGTTTTGACACTCACCTGGGTGAGTGGGTGAGCGTTAATGTCCAACCCTGAGGTTGACAATGCCTTACTGAAATAAAAAATTTATTGTAGTTAGATTTCGTTTTGCAGAGACTATGCTATAATTTTAGGGTTTCAGTTATTACTTAATTTTGTCAAAATAGAGGTTTACAAGGATTTTAAAAGTTGATTTTTTTCTCCAGAATTCCATATTAAAACATCAACAGACTGTAACCAAGTCATTTATTTTATTTTAAAATACATGTATTAGGCATTTTCACATTCCCTGTCATCTGCCAAGGCACTGATAGAAGTAACCAGGGGTACAAGAGACGAAGAACGGCTCAATGAGGGCATCATTGTGGGAGGCTGCAAGCTAGAAGAGGTCAGTTTGGAAGATCGTACACTTATAAGTGAGGGAAAGGACATTCCTATTCACAACATTGATAGAATTGCATGGACTGCAAGAAGTGTCTGGAAATCTACACATATGCAAGAAGGACTGCTGTACAGAGTAGGAGAGTATGCAATGTTCATGCATCCTGAGTTAGGAGACACTGTTGTCAAACTTACTCAGTTCATGTCCTTGAAAGTGGGAAGTCACTCTCTTGTTTGCTGCCGTGCTAACGAGTTTCAGTACTGTGCAAATATTTCTGGTTGTCAACGATACGTAAAACCCAAACAAGAGGTAATCATTTTGGAGGCAGCTATGATAAGTCGGAAAGTGATCCTGATTCCAGTGAGGGACGAGGAGCAAGAAAACAGATACCTTGTAGTTGATTACATGCGTCGTATTTTTCCTGTAACGCCTGGCACTGTAGTTGTTCCTTACTACCCTCAGGTTCATGATATGATTAATGTAAAAGGAGCTACTGCTGGTGAAATTTGGAAGGCCCATGTAGTCAGGTTTTCCCTTCAGAGAAAGACTGTAAATGCTCAGTTCTTTGTGGAGCATTCCACTGAACAGAATAACTGGATTCCAGAGAGTAGCCCAGTTCAGATCATACAATTCACTAGCATTCTGTCAATTGCAAAGGGTCACTGGGAAGTGTGCTATTCACGCTGGGTGGATGAAGAATAGCGATTTCACTGAGTATACTTCCACCCTACATACGTATGTATTCTTATCCATTCATGTACCTCAGACAGTATATATTACAGACTGAACACAGGGTTTTCAAAACAAGCTGGCAAACCCCAGAGTTCTGCCGGATACTTGATTATATGTCGCTGGTTATAGCAATCACCTTGTGACAAACAAGCTACAGTAACTTGACACAGCAGCCTACTTATCCAGTTGCTGATGCCTACTTCAAAACATCTTGAAACCCCTGTGAACATTATCAAAGTATTGTAGAATACAGTAGTTACCCCCTCCCCCCCCCCCCAGGAGGGGATACTCTCATACAAAGGTTACTGATTGTTCTATATTTAAGGGTTAAAATTCATGGCTTGGTATCACTCATGGTGTGTAAAATAATGTAAAATTAGCATGGTCAGACCATAATTAATAGAGGGAAATGGTTGGAAGCCCAGCAAACATCAAAGCAGCAAACAAAGAGGCCAAGATTTATGTTTGAAGGTCCATGACCATGCACATCTTTTGTTTGTTTCGTATACTATGCATGAGTTACATATTTACGATGTTTTTATTGGTTAGTTGCATCAACACACTTAACCACCTATTGTATTTTGTCAGGTTTTGTGGACAGTCAATCCCCAAAAAAAACAGACAAAAACCTATAACAAAGAACTTTGCTGGGCTTCTTTACTATTTCCCCCCTTTAACTATGGTCAGACTTTCAGTACCCTGGTAACTCACAGAATGGCTACCTAGTTGTTAAAATGAACTTGGGGCACTCCTCTGAAAGGTGATTGTGATGTCTTTTATAACTTTCAGAGTGCTTGATTATCCAGTCACTATTACATTTAGATGGGTGTTACCTTCATCCCAGGCTTTTACCCTAACATAATAATGGGTTCAAATCAAGGAGTGTTGTTGCTTTATTTATTAGTGTTGAAGCACATTTTATGAGAAAAATACATAAGAGAACTTCTTTCTAAGTTTGTGTGTTTCCCTATCTCTGACATACAAAATACAGTGGATTTACATGAGTGATCATGATCACTGTAATGCTGTAATGCAGGGGGGAATAAATACACCTTATAAGATGGTTTAACATATAATACATGTACGTGCAGATATTTTGCGAGATCCAGGGGCAGTTAGTCGGGACAAAACGAGGTAAACCGGGCAGAAATCATAGCGGCAAAAGTTTTCAAGAAAGGTTGCAAGAGCCCCTGGGAAACGAGTCTCTCCAGACCATTTCCAAATGGCTCTGCATATGCTGGCTCCTGATTGAGCAAAAAAAATCCTCTGTATTATTGTGCCCAATCGGTGAACGGTAACTTCAGAGTCACTTATGTGTGTTCTTACACAGCGATTATTGTATCGGCCATATTTCATTTTAATTAACATAAGATAGCCGAAAAAGTCGGAAGTCATTTCGGATGTCAGAAAGAAAGATATCTCAACATCCACCTGTAATTTTTGTTTGGACCGACCAGAGGTATCGTAAATATACATTGTGTCTTGTTTACCTGTGCGATGTATTGGGGGCGGGGGCGGGGGCTGGTACGTTTGATTTTACGTTTTTCTGACTTTATCTCAATATTTTTCGGCCGACTGCAATTTTTCCGCACTGCGCATGTATTGTTTTACCGCACGTGCCAGAGCACAGGTAGCCAAAACTTAAGATACGACTGAAAATAAATAAAATGATCTGAAATTATGAAATGTTTATTGTTTTATCAGTCTTAAATTACATATTCATGTAAGCTTTGTTCTATGAATGAAAATCAGCATAATATGCTAATTCTAAAATTGCTCTCAACCATCAAAGCGAAGCCAAAGGTGGCACACGTGAGCCGCCAGAATGCCGAACCGTGTTCATGAAATGAGCTGTAATTCTCAAAGTTTGCCATTTTCCCCTCAAAATGCCTTAAATTGAAAGGCTTCGATAGTCACTCTATAAATATACACCGAAAAAGTACCCAATGTTACATCTTTCCCCCGGTAAAATGACAATATTCCAGTGATAAACCTCTACGAACCATCCGCGGCCCGAGCGCCTCTGCAATTTGAACCACAAAAGCCACTTACTAGTGGAGGTGTATGGAATGTCGTGTGCGACACATGATGAACTCATTGGAAAATACCAGCAATGAGCAAAATGACTGCTCCTGCTATATGTTAAACCACTGATTAAGGGATTTATTATTCCACTATTAAGGACGTAAACAAGTCAAAGTTTAGGATGTTTTGTCCGGCCATTTTGTTGCTCTGCTTTGCATCCGTTTCTTTGCCATGTTCTACGGTGCAATAAGGTGTCATATTTTGTGCGTTCCCATGACCTCATATGGTTAAATGGTGCAATAGTGGAATAATAATATCAGACTTTATTTAACAAATAGCACAAATGAAATTTCACCAGTGACAAAGAATGTTAGTATTTCTCTATGCTGCTAATTATTTCAGCATTTGTACTACCAATTATTATACAGTGAATTCTAGTCTTGTTGGTTATGCTAAGTGCACAGGGACAAGCATTACCTCTGAACAAGCGCTTAGAATAGCATAGCATAAGTGCTATACAAATTTATTATTGTTATTAACAACTAATGTTGGTTTTTATTTGGATTTGTAGTGGCAAGCTTTCCAAAACTTAACCAATTTTAGTCCAGGGTGTTGGTATATTGATTAGAATATATATTGACAAGCTTAAAAGAAGATAGCCAAAAGAATTCAAAGTCCAATACTGGTAGTTCTTGGGATATACTGTATAACAAAAACCTTTACCAGTAATTCACACTCAACTAATGTTAGTCTCTTTATAATTTGTAATTAACAGTAGTTTACCAATCAAATCAGGTGTATGTTAGGTTTTCAAATGAAAATTTTACCAATAAAAGACCAATGTTGGTATTTCTTGGGATTGGTTGTAGCAATATTTACCAATAAAAGTCATACATTGGTTCTCCTTGGGAGTTCTTTGGATTAGATTTACCAGTAGTCAACCAATTAAAAACCTACTTTGGTATTTCTTGGTTTACATAATGAAAAGATTTACCAATGATTAAACAACAAAATTCCATTCATGGTGAATTAAGTTATAATTTACCAATGTTCTACCAAATGCTTATCAAGGGATATCAAAAATTCTAAATATACCAATGATTTTTCATGGTTGGAATATCATTTTATGTTGATTCCCAATGTTATACCAACCTGGAATCTCTGTATTTTTTTTTTTCTACAATTGTAGAATTTAGGTACGTTAGTACATGTAGTTACTGTTACCAAATATATGCATGCACATGAACCTCCCAGAATCCCTTACATGTTTCCAAAACACTAAGAAAGTCTATGCACGAGTTTCACAAGAAAATCAATCAACATTGTAGAATTTATAACTTTTACTGATAAATTTAACTGTAATATTTCAAACTGTTTTATGCACTAAGAAATAGAACCTATAGAAGAGGAAAAATAGGTATTTATTGAGAAAATAGAAAAAAATAGGATCTCGACACCCTGTAATGCAAAAGATTATAAACCTAGAAGTTTCATATGAATAAACAAACCTGTAGGTTAAAAAAAATTACCATGAATTTAAATTTTGACCTGTAACATAGAAAAAACAACATTCATAATATATTTCACATTGCTATTATTATTATAGTTTACACGTACGCTATTATTGCCATTATTACATCCATTTTGAAATCACAGGTGATCCTTGCAATCTCATTGGCTCTCAGCTGTGCGATTTATTCACAAATCGCACTATTTTTTTACTCTAAATCGCATCTTTTTCCCAGCCAATGAGAAAGGAACACTAAAACAAAACAACCAATCAGATTTAAAGGTCGTTTAAAGTAACCAATCAAATTGCAGGAAAATGAAAGACAAAGAAAGCCATTGTGTGGCGAATTTTGCAACTTTTCTTCCTAAAAGTTTGCTTTATTTTAAAAAAAATGGATAAATTTAATTACTTACAGTTTCTGAATGACCCTAATGAGCTTCTTCAGGCACAAGACCTGCACTTAGGGGAGTTTCCAACTTTCAGTCTCTATTTTGACAAATATCTTATTTAACATCTGCTCAAGATCCGTGTGATCCCGAGTCCAGTAAAACAGAAACAAACGAAAACCACACAACAGCAAATCCAGAACCATCACAAGAAGACAGATGTTTCCAGGATTCCCTGTAGCTTTAAGCGATGCAATGCAAGAGCTCATATCTATCGATGTGAATAAAAATACGTCCTCCTCCACAAAACAATCGATGAATGTCTTCACAAGTTGCTGCCAGTCCCGCCATCTTGAAAATGTCACTATTGAAACAATGGCACCGGAAGAACGTGACAAGTTCCTGAGTAAGTTATCCGCCGAGGTCACATAAAAGGATGGGGATGATTACGAACCGGAATCCCTTAAAATCATGCAGAGTGCCATTGAACGGTACTAAAGGACAAAACTATCCACTGAGCATCGTACGATCGAGGGAGTTTCACAACTCACAAGAAATCTTCAATGCGAAGGCAATTTCTCAACCACAACCACAGAAGAAACGAAGGGCTTATATCACTGAATCAGATGCCGACGGTTGAACTTTGAATTGCTGAATTTTGAACTGATTGAGCTTTGAATTGAATGAATTGAATTGAATGAACTTTGTATCTTTTAACTGCTTGAATTTCCTTGAATGAAACGTGCTTTTCCTTTGTTACGCTCGACCGAGTTTTTGACACATGACATGTAAGTTTTTGAGATGTAAAAGCGTTTCCGGTTCCGCTTCTTTACAAACCGGCCACTGGATCAATAAAATGTTGTGCTGACTATTAAAATCCTGCAGTAATGGTGCAATTAAATTGTTCGATTTCAAAATGGATGATTGAACTTCGTGTTGTGCAATTTTGTCTGAAATCATACTTGTGATTTCAAATCGAACTCGCACTACGCGCTCGTTCGATTTAAAATCACGCGTATGATTTCAGACCAAATTGCACTTCACTCAGTTCAATTACCATTATTTGTTTATTGCTATTTATTAAAAATATGGCAACAAATATAAAAAAAAAACAGGAAAGATTTATTGCTGCTCGACGCTTCGGGGTCATCGTGACTCTATTATCAAGAGTCTATTAAATAGCATGCAAATCAAGAAAAGCTATAAAATAAGCATAAATTACAATAAACGGCCTAAACAAACACCTTGGCGCGGATGGAATCAGTTTGCACGTTCAGTGTTGGCTTATGCATGCGAATGTATAGCATTTCTTTTACGAGGCAATCGGCAAAGTCATTTGGAACTGGCCTGCTGTTCCTTTCGGAGGAGACATTGTTGATCCATTGCGTGATGAAAGAATACTGTAACAAAAGTTCTGCGTAAACAGGGCATGGAGCACTGTTGAGTAACGCCATGGTCATTTGAGTATGGTCCACGACTGATTCCATGCGCGTATACGTCAAGCAGTAATAAATCTTTCCTGGTTTTTTATATGCCTTTGCTTCAGCAAACAAATATCAACAATTTATTTTTTATGCATTTTTGTATCTAACAAAGTTCATTCATTGCATGTCATCACTTTAAAAATATCATTTGTGTTTTCCTGGCATCGATATTTTTCAAATAACGAGTACCTTGGGTGGCAAGTCTGTGCCCCACTGACATCGACAAACTACAGCAATTCGTCCCTCAGTAGTCACTGTTATCCCTTGTAAGTCACCAATCCCTTCTTCATGGATTTGAGTGCCGCGTACAAACTCGCCATCCTTGGGGTATATGTCCACATGCAGGAGATCTTTCTCTCCTTGTATACCAGCGACGACAACATGTTCACTTGCCCGGTGAAATGCAATTCTAGGACAGGAATAACATCCTTGGAGTTTAAACTTGCTAAGATGGTCGCCGTGTTCATTGAATATGTGAACACCGTACTCACCCCAGCCCCAGTCCAATACCATAACACGGCCATCATTAGCAGCAGTGATATCCCTCGCATCCTTCAATATGTCTTTTCCAAACTCACGAACAAACTCTCCATCAGTGTTGTATACAGAAAGCACATCACACCAACCACTCAGTAGCAGTACTTTGCCGCTGTCGGTGACTGTCAATCTGCTGTCCCAGTCCCCTCCCCTCACAGGACACTTGTGTTGCAGGTCACCGGTGTTGTTAAAGGGGCTTTGTCATGGATTTTAACAGATTTTTAACAGCCAAAATCTTTACTTGTGTAGAAGGAATCCAAAAAATAATAGTCCATTTTTACTGGGAATTGCTATATTAGAGCACTGAAACTGTTAACAATTGTCTTTAGCTGCAGATGGCTATGATGGAAATGGATTACAACTTGAAAAGTTTAGCTAAACTTTTCAAGTTGTTTCCGCACGTCTACAAAAAAATTGATATTTATAGCCGTAGTTAGATTTCTATCCACATATGTGACCCTATTTGCGAAAACGACCCTTAACGAAAACGACCGTTGAGCCATTTTTCCGTTTCAATGCATTTTAAACCGTGGAGAATGCATTTTGAAAACATTGTCAATGCATTTTGAAACGTTGACAACGCATTTCAACGAAAGAAAAAATTCATTGAAAACCATTTCAATATCGTTGCAAAACATTGGGAATGCGTTTCAACAAATCCTAAAATCCATTGAGAACCATTTTGAAATCAATGCACGGAAGACCACGCAACAAATCTGAATGCACTTTGACATCTTTTCGCCACATTTGACTTCGTCGAGCATTGAAAACATTGTCAAAAACAGTTTATATTTACGAGTAATGGTGTAGTACAATGCATTTTACAATGTTGAAACTGTCGTTGTGTTGTGAAACCATCGAAAGGCGGCTTCTGAACGGCGCCATTATTATTATAAGCTTAAAATTAATTTTGTCACGTTAACTGTACATTGCCGCCTAAAATTGCGTTATGCTCAATCATTTAGGTTCCAAGTTTTCATTTATGCAAGCTCACAACATTGCTAGTTGCTATATTTTATATTATGCTTGAGTACCCATCCATGCCACAAGGTAATTTTGAAATGAAAAGATCTCAATAGATCGAATGAAAACTGACACATCAAAAAGACCTGGAGGTTCACAGAGGTCAGCAAGCTACATGTTTGTGAAATGCTGGAATAATTGTCGAAGATTTTCCTGCGTATGCGTTTTTCCCACTTATTTTTCTTTAAATACATTCTTTTTTCCCCATAAGAAGTGGAAGTCAAGGCATTTGCTTGAGGTTTCATGCTTTCGTGGAAAACATACTTATCGGGGACAACAAAAAAGTTTGAAATCCCGTGGTTTGAAATGACGTTTCGCACGAGCGATCATGAAGTTTACGATAAATAAATTATATGCTGATCAGAAACTCGGTCAGATTTAGCTTTATTACACAGCAAAAACAGTTTTAAGATTTTTTTGAGACTGTACCTTCAATTTCAAGGCTTTTACGTTTGGAAACCGAATGAAACTAAACTGTTTACAGATCTTAACGAAAGATTAATTTTATACAAAGCCGACAGTGCCAGACTGAATGTCGCGATACATTTTACGGCTCGCTGAACATACATGTAAAAGTTCTTTTCATTTTATTTTTATCAGTGTTTATTCCGACGGTTTAGTGAGACAAAACCCTTTAGCAACAAAAGAGTTAAAATTTGCCTGTTAAGAACAGTTTAAAGAGATTTGGCTGCGGAATGAGATATATTTATTGCCAGTTCACTTTCGTGATCGGTCGCCCGAAATGTTGTCGGGAACCCCTTCAAACTTTCATTGACGGAAATCTTGAAAATGTTGACGCGTATTTCAGAACTGAAGTAATATCTCCTTGGTGAGAAAGAGTATTTGTCTTATCTCTTCCAAGTTTTGTGTAAAACCTGTAACTACCGGTGAGGTAAACAAAACAAAATTTTCGCGTGGATGTCGTGTTATTTCATGGACGCGTGGATTCATGTAAAATCCTCTATTTTGATCGAGTGATCATAATTAATCAAACGTTTTGATGTCTCTACTATGAAACGTTGCCAATGCGTTGCAAAACATTATGAAAGCATTGAAGAACATTTTCCAATGGTTTGAGAAACGTTGGCAAACCATTGAAAATGCACTGAAGATCATTTTCAATGCATTGAAACTCCATTGACAACGCATTGGAAAATGCGTTAAAATGCATTTCAACGCAATTTCCGTTAAGGGTCATTGTCGCAAAGAGGGTCACATATTCAGGTTATATCTTCCTTTATATGTTCAAAGGTAATGTTTTTCATGGGTTAAGTTGCCTACCAATAATTTCAGAATAGTTTAGACCAGAAATCTGCGAAATCCCCGTGACAGAGCTCCTTTAAATTCGTAAACAACCCACTCAACTCTCCCTCCACGCTTTATCATTGCGACCAGTACATAGATATTGTCTTTCATGTCTGTGGCTACATCAAGAACATATAACTTTGTATCTGCGTCATCATTAGGGAGACTGAAAAGTTTTATAAACGTGCCTGAACTATCAAATACCTTCACTTTACTATCCCCATGGTCTCCTACAATGATTTGTCCACTGGAGTTTGTAGCGATACCACACGGGTCCTTCAGCTTGTGTCCTTCTTCACCCTCAGGACCATGCGGAACATCGTGACCAAATGACCATGGCGTTACACAACAGTCCTCCATGCCCAGTTTACGCAGAACTTTAGTTACTCTTTCGTCGCGCAGTGGATCAACTTTGCCTTCCCCGGTATCAACAGCAGGCCAGATCAAGAGATGTGCGTCTTTACCCACTGCTTGCGTGACATCGTAGCAAACACGATTTATGTGACAGACATTTGAAAGGATTTTTCTGCGTTCTCCTTTACTTAGCCGGAAACCCCTTACTGCCTGAATTCGAATGCCTTTCTTGAGCTGAGCATCAAAACAACTTTGAACCACTGACAACGAGTTTAGTTCTTTAACGCACACTCTACATGGTTCTATAGCGTCCGCAGGATTCTCTATTTTCTCTAGTATTGTCGCCATAACTCGATACTGCATCGCCAGAATACGGTCAGACGTTTCAAGAGCTTCATTAGCAAAGGCTTCTGTTGCTTTTCTACGAGAGTCTTTGAACCTTTCTTTTGCGTCGGAAAGCGCCCTCGTAGCTGATTCATCCAGGTCATTGAGCTCCAAGTTTCTCATTCCTTCTGTGAGGGAAATTGCTTCAGCAGCACAAGCTGCTTGCGTTGTTACCGCACCGTAGCCGCTGCTGGATCTTGCCTTTTCAAATACTTTATACAGTAACTCGATTCCTTCCTCAAAAAAGCTGATACTCGCCTTCAAGTCTTTTCGTAATAGCCCATCCAACTTAGACTTGATTTCGTCGATTTCACGCACGATCAAGCCACGAGATTTTTGATCTGTTACATCGCCATCTTTCAGCTTCTCCGCTGCCTTATCTCTGCCTTTATTCACAAGCAAGTCAATAGTGGCTTTAAACACGGCTGTTACAATCGAAGACATAATCGTCGAGTAAAGAAGAACTCGAAAACTGTTGCGTGTTCTATACAAATGATCTTGCGGAGGTGTGTCGCGCAATCACTGAATCAGATGAAAAAAATGAACGGCACGCAACGCATGCAGAAGCGATGATTTTTCACAAGGCGACTTAAAGAACTTTCAGAAAATTTTAAAAACGTAAATAAAAGTAGCTGACAACTTCTGTGTTGAATGATTGTTCGACAAAAGTTGCATTATCTTAAAGGGAGACATCCGATACTGACGACATACGATACAAGGTGAAACGTTGTCTTGAAATTGTTGAGCCCTTTTGTTTTTTTAAAAAAAATGAAAGATTTCTGTTTACTAAATCTAATAAAACACATCAAATATAATTTGTCTCTTTCGTTTATACTTAGAATTAGTCCTTTCTAACTGCCCAGGAGTATTTTGCTTTCAGTTCTACGCGGTATTTTCTTGTCGAGTTAAGCTTGATTTCTTTTCTACTGACGTTTATTCCTGAACAACTTCTGTGTTGAATGATTATTCGACAAAAGTTGCGTTATCTTGTAGCGCGACATCCGATACTGACGACATACGATACAAGGTCAAACGCTGTCTTGAAAATGTTTAGCAAAATGTAAAGATTTCTGTTTACTAAATCTAATTAAACGCATCAAATATAATTTTTCCCTTTCGTTTATACTTGGATTCGGTCCTTTCTAACTGCCAGGGAGTATTTTGCTTTGAGTTCAACGTGGTGATTTCTTGTTCAGTTAAACTTGAATTCTTTTCTACTGACGTTTATTCCTGAAGTTAGTTCCCAATCCTGTTCGGTTCGACAGATCGTTCGATCACAACAGACAACAGATCCCGTCCACTCGCACGACCATATTTATCAAATGTTTTCTTTTTAAAAAAAAAATTCATTGAAAGTGCAATTGTTGAACCGATTGACCAACTACTGCTATCCAACAACTTATTCCTTTTGACAAAAAAGCGATTGTGTTGTAACTTTTTGTTCGGCCGATTTGGACTACTCTTCCCGGCCTAGATTACTCCATGATTTTTTGTTTTCAGTTCAGCCACTGTCACACATTTGACTTAATAATAACTGAAAAGCTAGCTAGGCTACACACATATGTATTTAAAAAAATTAAATCATCATCATCATCATCATCATCATCATCATCATCATCATCGTCATCACCATAAAGTTTGGCACACGTAAGGGAACAATTACTTGCCACTAGACCCTGCAACAAGGCCATTGGAGATATTACACGAGCGAACTAGTCACAGTGCCTTGTCCCCTTGTGTTTTCCAGTTGGTCGAAATATCAATTTTTTGAGGTTTTTGAGTTTTTATACGGGTTAAAAGTATCGAAAGTACTGGCTTGTAAGTTTGATTTAAGCTTTTGCTGATGTTAGTTTATTATTTTTTTCGGCCAACAGGTAAGCAAGTCACTTTAGCTATTTACGATACTTCAGATCGGTCCAAACGACAATTTCCCGGTCATCTTGAAATAACTTCTTTCTGACATCCGAAATGATTTCCCGACTTTTTGCGGCTCTGTGATGTAAATTAAAACTAAAGTATGGCCGATTCAATAACCGCCATGTAAGAACACAAGTTGGTAATACAAGTTAATATCATTCCACGTCTCAAAATGAACAAACTAATGGAAATGGGCATCATTTTTTCCTAGGAGGAAATCTCGATTGGCTTTGATTGTAATAAGAACAAAAAGCGTCTTGCATTTGTCAAGACTGTGTTTTGGCCACTGTAGAAAAGATACAGTAGCATGATAACTCCATTTAACGGACAGCAATAACAACTTACTAAACTTCGTATCGTGTGTGGCACAAAAGAGGCGTCAAAGTGAACAACAATACCAAGTATTTATTAACCCTTACTTCTATTCTTACAGCGTTCATCAACTACACTAGTAAACACGACAGTGCAAAATCCTCTATCTGCTAAACTGACCAGTCGGTAAGAACTACATCACTTTTTTTCAAAGACTTTTGGGCGAACCCTGCTGCTTAAATAGGGGTTGTATATCTCAACTCTGCCGGTTAATGAACTCTCGTTAAACTATAACTACTTTTGACCTTACAGAAGCTTGATATCTTGATCATGCTGCTTCCGCGTAAGAGAATAAAGCGCGAAAAGGGCTATTTGAATAGGACAATATTTTACCTAGACAAAATATAAGTTAGTGGGAACAAGCATATAGAGGCTAAAGAAAACACCAGACTTACAGACTTACTAAATGTTCTTTAACTCCAGCAAAATTTAATCCATACTGTGAAATCTAACTTATAGAACACTATGACAGCCTTTTTGATTATTTTGACCATAAAAAACCTTTTTTTATCTTAACGTTAATAAGTAACTTAATGCATTTTTTACTCTTATATACCATTGCTTCAAGCATGCGATTTTTTTTAACAATACGTGACAGTATTGTTCAGCTAAGCCATTTGTAGTAAAAACATGGCATTAAAAATCTAAAATATGCCAAATTCTGAATGCGATGAAAATCTTTAGATATATGAACTCTCTTTGATTCTATAGGCTCATGCAATATATAAAAATGCTACATGGCTACAATGTTTTGAATATCACACTCAAATCTTCACTCGGAAGTCATCTTTGGGTGCATATCGTGATTGGCTCTTGTATAACAATCTGGCGGGACGTTTACTAAAAATAAAATGAAAGGGTCAATTGATACCATTAATATTAATTATTTGAAACAATGGCAACAACCTTTGCTTACTCGTGTGATGTCAGAAGTCCATAAATCTCGACTTATACTTTCTGTGCACTGTGGGTGTTTTTACATTGCAATTCACCTAACAGGATTCGGTAACGATAAAAATTTATGATTGACCATTGCATTGCATTATATACTCTTACGCTTTGCAGAAATTCCATATTTTAAAGCTTTACTAACAGCACATTTTTTTCACATTTTTTTATAGTTCCATCTTGTTGACCTTTGCTGGGCAACATGATTTTGTGCCAGTTTTGATCGGCCTAAGCTGTTGGCAGGTAGAAGGTTTGTCACGGAAAGAGAAAAGCGAACATGAAAAGAATATTGTATTTCTTCTCCTTTTGCAACCTCTTTTTCGTATTTCCCCTTCCTTAGAAATCGAAATTTATTCAAGTACGCACCTTACACAACTCTGCTTCTGACTTTGTCTAGGATCATCGTCGCTAATTCCACTGCATTGCAGGCCATTTCTCGCGAATAAACATCGTTTGGAATTTTGGGAAAACAAACTTGGTCGGGATAGCGCATGCGCGTTGAATCGCCCAAGCGAGTCTCAAGTTGGCTTGATAGCGAGGTCAAGTTAGAGTCGCCCAATGCCAGAGAGTTTTGGACTAAGTTGTGAACATTGGTCTTGTAAGCGTCAACAGAATATTGGGCAGCCTTCAGTGCTTTCTCTGCAGCCTGCAAAATAAAGAAACCGCTCTCGGTACACAACATTTTCCATCGGAAAGATAAAGTTGTATATACAAGATAATATTTAGTGACGCATGCTAGGCGGTAAAGGATTACGATTTATTCTCCCACAGGCATGACTTCTTCTCAATGGTTGGATGCTGTACAGCTGAACTAACGGTGACTCGTGGGGTTAGGCCATAAAAGTAGGTTCAAATTTGAAAAATCTCGCGCATACAGATAAAATTATTTCAACAATCAATTGTTTAATGCAGCTGTCATTCGAGATTGTTGTATTAAACGGACACTGTCAAGTAATGGGCTGCAGAAAAGAAACAGCGTTTACACGTTGGCACTCGTCGGGCCAAAATTAAATTGTAAATTACCAAATTAGCGAGATCTCGTTCTCGAAGGTCGACCAAAATTTTTTTCTATTACTGTCTAACGTTCCCCCCGAAAATGAAGTAATTACTCCATTGATGAAATTTTGATTTCATTCTTCGTCTCGAAACTAATAATACAATAATGTTCAAACCACGCTGCATGACGTTCTTATCGTAATATATCAAACACGAGAGAGCGTGTTTCATCACATTTCCAAACACCGAGAAGAGAGTTGAAAATACGACGCGCAGCGGAGTATTTTGACGAACTTTGAGGTGTTTGGAAATTGATGATACACTCTCTCGAGTGTTTGATATATCTTCTAAATCGAAACAAAAACTACGGAGAAAACGGAGAAATAAAATCATAAAAATCTATGCTAATTAAGATCAGATTTCCAAACTGCCTTCACGGTTCTGATTTCCTTTGTTTTAACTAGATGAATTATTAATGAGTTTGAGAATGTAATATCCTTACCTGATGGCATTTGAAACAGGCCCACTCGTAAGATGGTTTTTCAGTATCAATGTCGTTATCAGCAGCTGCCAGGTCGGCTTCAGCTTGTCGGAACCAGCGTCTTGCCTCTCGTGGTTGAGGATTCGTGGTGCAGAAGCTTGGAGGAACTTCCCACGAACGTGTCCTGTTGCCACACGATCCATAATGTCGATAGAAGCTGTCGCGGTACTCTCGGCGCTGTGAGTTATACCGACTTGCACGTGATCCCCAGAAACCATAGAAAGCACCATAGGACGCCCCGTAGTTCCGCAGTTCTCCTCTTTCCAGTCGTTCAATTTCATTCTTTATGTGCTGAAAGACTTCCGTGCAGAACTCTTCGTTTCCTGGATTCTTGTCAGGATGCCAGCGTAGAAACAGTCGCTTGATAATTTGTCGTCTTCTGTCTTCCGGTAACCTCCAAGCTTCTTCAAGCGTTTTTGAAATTTCGTCGAGCATTTGCTGTTTTCCCGTCGTGGTGATGGACCTTCCCTGCATGTCAGACAGTACAACTTCAGTTGATGTTACCTCTTCAATGCGGTGAAATTTGTACAGGTCGGTGGCATAGACAATTTTCGGTTCCTTGTCGTGCCCAATGCTGATCTTGTAGGACTTCGCAAAAAGGCTGGCATCGTCATTCGGTAGTTCTTCTGTTATCACAGCATAGATGTAGGTGGCATCTCCTTCCTGCAGTTCCATACTTGGATCATCTAACTCGTATCCAACGTATTCTCCAGGAGCAAATGCTTGGAAAGCCGGATTCAGAAGGTTATGCATTGCAATAGGGATGAAACTACCTGGCGGTGGGAAGAGGTCTCCTTTGTCTGCATCATAAGAATCGTCTGGCCGAATCTTCATCCTGTCCAGTAAGGAACAGATCTTTCCAGGTTGGCTGAGCAGCATGGCCGGAATGTACATAGTTGTGTCCCGCAATAGTCCTCGGCACGCTTCTGCAATCACTTGTGTTAACATTAGAGCTATCGTAGAAATGGTCTCTCCTGCGTCTTCGATCGCGTTAACGTATACTTTCCAGATCCCTTCACTGGACTCTGAAACCTTCTCCAGAAAGTATGGCACTTCGAGTTTACTGCCTCGAATCACGTTTCCCTTATGAACCAGATGAGTGATAATTTTACTCATACCAAGGAATTCGATGCTCTCCAAACTGCACCTCACATTTGCGACCACATTTTCATCTAGCACACCATCTTGATTGGCGTGACGAATTAGCCTGACAACTCCACGGTAGAATTGTTCTGAGTGTAGCTGCTTCTTCAGTGCGCTTGCAGCACCGACATCAAAACTTTCGGCATTGCTTTCAGAATCCGCGAATTTTTCTTCGATTACGCAAGACATCATCTGAGGTCGTTCAGCTTCGGGAAGCAGCATAATTAGATCCTTGTAATTTGCATTGGCCTTGCAGCATACCTTGGTCCTCTTGGGGTCCACCACAAAAGGCAGGTTGAAGTCTTGAATACGACCCTGGTAATGCGGAGCGTCATCGAAGATAAGCTCGGTGGCCTTCGTCAACACGACAGGTTGTACAGTGTCATCCTGAATGCTACTGAATGGATATGTGGCTGGTAGGTACAAGGTAGGCATATCCTGCACTGCGTCGGGAGTGTCTTGCAACGTTTCAAAAAGACCTTTCACCGCTCTCAAAGCACTGTCAACTTCATTTGGATGCAGCCTGTTAGCCTTACACCGTCCGTGTAACATGTCTAGGACCATGACATAGTGGAATGGTGTGACAGAAGGAGAACAGCCCAGGTGTTTAAACAGTGATGTGAACTCACTAAGCTCGGCAGGCATTCTGTAAAGAAATGGCTTGATCTCAAGGCTCACGTACAATTCAATCACTACTTGTTTAGCAAAAACAAAACGTCCACCTTGCGCGACCAAAATGCAAGGTGTATGCTCCAGACCTTTTTTTGCAACAGTGCCTGAGATGGCTTTTTCTTGAAGGAACCTGTAAATGTTCGACATAACTGAAGTCCGCACCTGTTGCTGACAATGACTCGGTGTCACATCGTTTTCTCTTGCCAGTTGAAAGCAGACATTTTGGCAGTGAAAAGCAACCAGATCAACGGTTGGCTCTGCGAGAATCTTTAGTTGGAGAAGAATAGCATTGCAGTAATCTCTGGCACAACTCCAACCTTTAGGAACTCTCACCTGATACCGATAACTCCTGGGATTTGCCCAATCTGGAAGGACAGCTGCTGTTGTCCAAACTATCTTAGTGTAGTTTGCTAACACAGAGTCTTTGAATGCAATGTATGGAGTTTGACCATTCCTTCCTTCAGCGAACGGACGATAGATATCTCGAAGTTCTTGCCTCACAGGATCTGCAGCCACAAAGCTGACGTCACAAACGGCATGTAGGAGCTCTTCCCCAATAACATTCTCTCGGTTAAAAAGGTGCTTTACAAGTACTGTGGATTTTTCGTCGGTTTTCTCAGTGCACTGTGTTGCGCCCTCGTGCGCAACTTCCGTAGCAAACTTCTTGAAAAGATCTTGGGACACTTTACAGATGAGCCCGATCTTTTCCAAAAATGTCAGCCATTCGTATGAGTTGAAAGGTTCTGGAGGAAACATGTCTTCGGAAAGCATTACTTTGAAAACGTTATTGTGGGGATAGTAGTAGGAAGATGCTGTCTTTACAGTCCCATCTTTGGAGGTAACAATAGCAGTGTTTCTCAAACAACCCAACAGCGTCTGCTTGTCGCTCTCATTGGTTGATGGCATTAGCAAAATAGAATCACGGATGTACGTAAGGTGAGCCAGCCGTCCTTCTGCGCTGAAATTGTCAAAATATTTCAAAATGAAATTACAGTATACGTCAACTGCCGAGATACATTCGAATCCCAGAAATTCGAACAGCGGAAACAAACATGACCAGCCTTCCAAAAACACCACACCTAGCCGAAGTGCCAACTCTTCCATCTCTTTCCGTGGAGTGCCAACGGGAAGGGCGCACACTCTTTTACTATTTACACTGATGACTCCACCATGCGTTGCTTGATAAAAAGGAAGTCGCCGTAGTATGTTTTTGTCGCTTTCTACTAGGCTTGAAACGTTGCTGCTGAAATACCGCAAAATCGTCTTGCATTCCGAAGCTTTCAATTTGGCTTCAAGTGCTTGTGGGTGTCTCGTCATTTTCTGCTCCAAGGATGTAAGAAGAGATGTCGGTGTCTTAAGTGATGCTACAAGCTTGCCTGCAAGGTCCCGTAGATCAAAAGACATAACGACATAGTTCACTTCCGCCAGGCTGAGCATTCTCAAAGCTTCGACAAGTGGCCAACTGGTGGCATCGGGATATGTAAAATCAAGGACAGACTCTGCCAATCGTAAGGGCACCAAAAAGTGTTCCGCCACTACATCGGCACTCCCATCGTGCGATCGTGGTATTCGCTTCGTCTCAGTGCAAGGAAGGATGTTCCAGTTTGAAAGAGGTTCGAGTATTGATCGAATTCTTCTGATCTTCTCCTGTTCACACAGCTCAGTTTCCTTTAGGACATCCTTTGTTTCTTCATTCAGATAATCCCAAACTTTGTACACCCAGTGACGATTTGGCACTGAATCTTCAGTCGGACACCACTTAACGTACCCATCTTTACTAAAGCACTCGTGTGGTGGAAGTGTTCGATCCAAGTTACTCGCAAAGTCTTGCACCCCAAAACGCCTAAAGACAGGTGACTCAAGACTCGTTGCATCGCCGAAGATCCGTATTCTAACATGATCATTGACAAACATTTCTCCGCATTGTGGCAGAATGTCATGGTAACTAGAGAGAAACTTAGGATCACAACTGCTGAATTCGTGTAAACAATTGTCTTGTGTTAGAAGTAACGGAAGGCCGGACAGGTTTTCCAGGAATTGTTTGTAGCCTTTGCAGTACTCAAGTATGAGTGTGATACCGTCAGCGTTCTTGAATGGGGTTTCTCCGACATCAACGGGAATCGATGGAATCCAGCAAAGGGGATCTTCCTTGTTGAAGGTCTTGTAGAACTCCATCACAGAACAAGGAGAAATGCAACATGAATTCACTCCGGAATTCTGTAATGCTTCATAAACAGATAGCGGGAATGTCAGTAAGTTGAAACCCGTATGCAGTAACATCTCTTCAAAGGATGTTCGTTTCTTGATTCTTCTCTCCTCTACGTCAACCTCACTTTCATCTGGAAAACGCTTTTGTTGCGTTGCAAAACAATCGTTTTCTCCAAGGTTATTAAAGAAAGCTTTGCTTCTTCCTTCGCCTGTTGGAGGAAGCCATGTTAGTTGAACTTTAGGAGTGGTACCTTCTAACGCGTCATCTCGCACCATTGGAAGCAGTCTTAATCCCTTCTTATCCATTCCTTGATAAACTGATCGCACCAAGCTAGCCCAGTAAGGATTGTCTAAGACAACCAACGGAAACAGCTTCTTGTAGTCCTCGATCTTTTCCATTAAAGCATCTTTACTGCAATTTAGGATGACTTGTTCAGCGTTGTGTGTTATTGGTAAATGAAGGTAACTCCTCACTTCATCCAAAAGTGTTAGATAGCATGAGGCTATCACATCTGTAAGTAAAGCGTTGTTCCAGTCACTACGAGGGTCGCTGGCTTCGCCTCTCCACAGATTTCGTCTGGCCTCATGGTCTAGTGCAAAGTGGCCATTGATGTGGACTGGAAGGTTGGTTGCTATAGGTAGAGGAAGAAAGCAATAAGCTTTATTCCGCCTATTCTCTGGCTCTTCCTCCGTTGATGTCTTCTCCAAAAGGCAAGCAACACCACCTCGAGGAAGCATTCCCAGATCGTGTCTTTTGCAAGCATCCACTATGCTTCTTTGCACCTGGTTATCGAAGCCAATCTGCTGGACAATAAGCCACTTTTCTTCGTTGCCAAAGCTGTCCCGTAAGTTCAGAACATAGGAACACTTTTTCACCTTGATGTTGTTAGGGAAGAAGTCGTCTCTTTCATCATCTTTCTTCCCTACTTGTTTGACGTAGTTGGCAAACTGATGTCGTTTGGCTGCGTCCTCCTCTGAGACCTTTGCTTCGACAAAATAAGATTTTAGCACTTTTCCGGTTACTTTGTCAATGTCACACAATGTGATCTTCCTTACGCTATTCACAAAAAGCAGAACTTCAAAGAGCTCTCCTTTTAGTGCTTCCATCATGTCATCTAACGCTTCCGGCGTCACTTGGGATTTCGATATCTTGGAATCTTTTGCCATCTCTTGGGTTCTCAATGGAAAACGAAACATTGTCGAATTTTGTATTGGAAACTTATCTTCAAGGTAGCATGAAAAGATGTGTGGAAACATTTTCTTCAACCTCGTTGTTTCTCTAAACATCCTTCCTGGTTCTGAAGCAGTTGCACCGGGTACGTACTTGTAGTGTGGATCCAACACACACAAAACATCTCCAATCTCTTCACCACTCGAAACAAATGTTGGCACATCAGTCAAATGATACACCGCATTAAAGCCGACACCATACTGGCCAGTTTTGTTAGGATCATCTCCCTTGCTGCCTTCTCCAAGGCTTTGTATCCCCACAATATCAGCTTTAGTGAAGGGTTTGTTGCTATACACGCACAATGCAGGCCCCTGGAGTGGTTTCCACGATTCTCCAAATACTCTCTCGTCTGGATGCTGTCGAGGGTCTTTAATAAAGCAGATCTCTGTTGCTTGAGCATCATCTGCATTCTGAAGGAGTTCTTTCAAGATTTCTTTCTTAAGTGGGTAAGCTGTTAAAATGCGCTCCAAACGGTTTGTGAGTTTTTCTTTTTGTCCAAAGGGAATGCCAGACGAGAAATGCTGCAATGCTTCTTCACGGCGAGTTTTGACACCCAGTTGGATGCTCGTTTTAGGCGAAATCATGTCATTAACAAACTGAACCCCATTTTCGTCAGGCATCCACGGACAGTCTCTCATACAAAGTTCATCAACAGATCGCATTATTCCTTGCGAATCAGGAAGATCAAATAATTCCTGATTTTCCTCAATGTCGGCGACGTCGTCCTTAGCAACTTTCAGGCAGTTACCTAGCTGAACGGCCACATTAACTGCTACTTGAAGATTCTTGTCATCAAGCTCTTTCTCACCAAACGTCTGCTTTATTTTCTTCAAGCAAGTGATGAAATCTTTGTCTTCAAAAGCATCTTTTACACCGGCTTTTTTCATTAAATCAACAAATGATCTTGCCAAATCATGTGGAAGCTGATATAGATATGGAGAACAATAAACGTCCAACTTGAAAGCCACTTGCTCTGTAAAAACAAATTCTTCCCCGCATAAAATGAACTTCTTTCCACAGAAAATCTCACCCACTTTCATCTCGGTGATGGTCTCGTCATTAAGGGCACTCTGAAAACATCTGTAAGCTGACAAACAAACCTCTTTCAAATATTCAAATTCCACGAAACCCAGATCGCCAGCGTTTGTAGACGAGGCAGCTTCAAGTTGCGTAATAGCATGATTCACTGTGGCCTGCTTTTTGTCTAAATGTAGGAACCCTTGAACAATTGTTGGCAGGAATAGATCTACTATTGACTCAGTGCAGCAAACTAGATACTTCTCGCTCTCCAAATAGCACTCAATGGGCGACAGCAGTAATCTTTCCGTCCCAGTTTGTACTTCATCTCCTTTCCACGGAAGAGGAAATTTCCCTGGTTTCTGTAGTACTGGAAGAACTTTGGCCTGTAGGAATTTGTTATGGACATCATCGGTGAGAGGGATTCCGTCTTTAAGCCTCAGCTTACTTTCTAGATGATCCACCAATGCTTTTATGCGTTTCGAAGCAGCTTCAGTACTGCAACTGTTTAAACCACTGATACTCTGTGCCCTTTCTGCAATGTCAGGCCATGGGAGATCATCTGTCAACATCCCAAGTTGTTCAAGTTTGGCAAGTCGCAAACTGTTCAAGAAGGTCTCTTTCGTGCCAAATGGAAACCTCTCGTCCTCGGGGCTAAACAACGAAGCCGCGATTTTGACTGGGTGGATAAGTTGGCAAGGACGTTTCAGAGTTTGACCATCCGGTGAGACTGGAACACAGGCATGCTCCTTAATCAGATGGTCGAAGTTTCCATTGTTGTCGTCTAGAGCGTACAAGACCAAATCGTTCCTCAGATGGGCTGGTACCGAACCAATGTTGGGGAAAAACAGCTCGCGGAAGAATCTACCCTTGTCGTAGCATCTAGCCTGGATTGCTGACACGAGATTATATATTACAAAGGAGTGGTACACATCAGCTGGCATATCAATGATGACTTCACAACTCCCTTTCTTCAACAACTGAAAAACCTCAAACGACATGTCTCCTACTTGTGCCTCCTGGCGAAAGTTTGGTTCCAGAAAGACCATTTGGGTGATGTCCACCCATCTGTTTCCGTCTGAAAAGAGAGGATAACCTCCATTGGCGAGATTTTGGTAAAATGAGTGAGCAAGGGGCTGACAGTTTGGCTGCACTTCGCAAGATTTGGGCCACAGTGTATGAAACTGGTACGTGTCAGCAGCCGATTTCTTCACGTCCTCGAGAAGGTCTATGTATGCTTCACAGATGGAATCTTGCATAAGAAGATTGTTCCAATCTACTCCAATGCAGTTTTTGTCATCAGCTGTTTTCTCCTTCAGACTTCGTCTGCTGGCGGCAACTGCAAAGGCCCCATTCACGTGCACTGGAAAACCACTGTAAATCGGAAGCGGAAGGTAGCAGAATAGATTTCCTCTGTGATGTGGTTCATTCGTTATGCTCTGGTCGACAACAGGTACTGGAAGGAGCTTTTTACTCTCGTCAGGCATCAACTGAGCAGCTACTCCAGCTGAAGGAAGTAGACTCTTGTCGGATTTTGCAAATTGCATTGCGTGGCCTTTGCCCATGGAAGATGTGACAAGCCAAATTTCAGATTCGTCCTGAAGGTGACCACTGTCCTTAAGGAATGATCTTCCGCATTGCGTAATGGTGCTGGTGATGTTGACTGTAACTGCAGAGCGGAGCAAAACAGTATTTGACCTGGCTGAATCCCCTGTGTGCTTGGCGACCTCAGATGATGCTCGTAGAACGTTGCACTGTTTTAGAAAGTACTGGTCTTCACTGCTAAGGTTCTTAACTGCTGGTGAAAGGGTCACTGGCACAGATAATTCTCTTAAGACTCCATCTTGATATAATGATTTGTTGACCTCAAACAACAGCACAGGGTTCTGGGAAGTAGTGGAATCTTTCGGCAAATGAAACACGCTTATGTGGCGGACATTTTGTGTGAAGAGTAGCAAGGCTTTAGCACCACGAGTGAAAAGCATCAAAAGTTCTTCCATTTGTTTGTTGTCGTAATGAAGTTGTTTGATTTCACTTCTTATGGCTTGCACTTTGGTTCGTAAAGGAAAGCGAAAAAGTGTGCCATGGAATGAGTTGTCCTCTTTTTCCAGGTGAAGATCACAATCAAATATGCCATTGAACGGTTTGAACTGGTTGCTAAAATTTCTCAACCTCTTTGTGTTCTTGTTGATGTCTATCTTCATTCCTGGTTTGCTTTTGTTCCTGATTGCTTTCCCCAGATAGAAAGTGTTGGGGTCAAAAATCACAAAGTAGTTTCTACTCACGAACATTGGAACATCCGTCAGGTTGTAGACTGCATTGAAGCCAAGTCCAAACTTTCCAATTTTCTCAGTGTCACTTTCTTTCGTTGCACCATTCAGTTTTGTAATGTTTGCAAAATCCTCGTCTCGAAACTCGGCATCGTTGTAGACCCACAGTGCAGGACCCTGGCAGTGTCTCATTTCTTCATCAATCAGGCAGGTCATGGCATCTTCGTTTGTTCTTTCATCATACAGAAATCTAATTTCAGTAGCACCAGCGTCGTCTGCATTTTGAACAAGCTCTTTTGGTACTGCAAATCCATCGGTGTAATCTTCCAACAGTCGGTTTAATCTGCGAGTTAGCTTTTCTTCTTGCCCAAATTCTTCTCCTATTTCCAGCTCATCAGGCTCTAGCATTCGATTCATAAGCGTTGGGACTAGCAAAAGTTCTGCTGTGCTGTTTGGGATATTTGGATGTACGTACAAATAATCCATCTCTTCATCGTGGTTGCTTCTTTCCAACCACTCATGTTCACAGTACATGCAATCTTCAACCGGTGCAAGCTTAAGAAAAGCATCTCCCTCTACATGAGTGGGAATCAGAACCTTTTCTTGAAGCTCAGGCGGTAACTGTTCACCAACCTTTGGCTTGATCTCATTCAAGATGTCCACAGATAGCTGCAGGTCTTTTTTTACTTCTGCAGTCGAAAACTGAGTCCCGCTGTCATACTTTTGCTGTATCAGATGAAGAACCTGAAGCAAGAATGCGTCACTGCATTGTTCTAGCAAGCCAAACGTAGAAAAAAACGCAGAGAAATGATGCACCTCCGAAGGGAGGGAGCAGATGTATGGTGACAGGTCAATAGGAGGTTTTTCAGATAGCAAAAAGCTTGGAGAAGAAAATCCATCTCCATTCCAGATCCAGGCCGGTTTGTCAAGGACTTGTAAGGCCACCATTACTTCGGCTTGATCTGCACGACTAAAAAAGGCATAGATTTCTTTGACTATCATGATGTAGCGCAACTTTTCATCTCGGTTGTAACAACTGACAACGTTATTTAGATGCTGCGCGACATCTGACACAGCTGGTTCCGTGTTCCAGGAAAAATAATTGGCTAATTGACTTGACGACTCTGTTTTAGCGAGGGGCTTAACTGATCCAATGAGGTTTGCTAGTTGATTGCTCTTGACTTCTGAGGGTTTGTTGAAGTTTGATTCCATGCATGTTTCCCCCCAAAATGTAAGACTTTGTGGAAAATCGCTGGATTTTCTTCTAATCCTGGATACCCATGAAATATCTTGAAGAAGCAATCCCAATGTTGTTCCACAACAGGCCTCTTGAAGTTTTGATGGATTGCTAGCTAAGTATTCCATGATAGCCTCGGACTTCATTTCCGCTGTTGAAAAACCTGAAATGCTACTGACCGCTCTCGCGCTTTGGTAGAGGTCTTGCGCAGTAACATTTTGCACGCTTTTCATTCCTAGATCTTCTAAAATCACAAGGGCTGCAGGATCATTGTGTTGTTCTCCAGCAGGAAAAACATCTTCATCAGCGAAAACATTTCTTAACAAGTCATTCCTGGGATCGAATATTTCCATAGGCCTTACTCGTCTGCTGTTGGTTGAGACAAATGGCAAAGCTTTCAACTTCTCTTTAAATCTCCAATCAGCACTGGCGTAAACTTTATAGCGCTCCATCACGAAGGCCATAAATCTGTCGATCTCTTCGACAGCGTAAGTTCCCTCTTCTACACCTGGAAATACTTTTTCGAGGAAAAATTCAGGTGGCGTCAGGATTCTGATCTCCAGTAAAACCGCCAATCTCTTAGAGTCGTCCTCTTTGATGTCAATGAGATCTCGTCGAGGCGTCACCGGAAACAACTCTTCGGGTGCGGCAGAAAGACCATTCTTCTTCGAAACAAAAGCCTTGGACAGAGTCTCAAATAAAGGAAGACTATGTAGAACCTGCTTCTCTTCTGGTTCTAGCGACGAGGCTTTGGCAACAAACTTTCTCAAAGCGCGTTTGCCATCATCTGATACTTGTTGCATGCCAGTCGCCATTGTGGGAACGGTTGCCGCCATAGCTTTCAAGACACCTTGAATCGAAGGTGGATGAACAAACGTGTTTGTTACAGCAGGATGAAGGCTGATGAAATTTGGATACTCCTGAATCACAGTCACACTGAGATCCCTCAAAACCTCAGCAAGGGTGTCATCAAGGTGATCACCATGGAGGCTTCTTACCACTATTTTAGATGGCTGCTCGAGTCTTGCTAAGGTTACAGGAACTTGTGACATGTCGAGTGGAAGCAGTGGAAGGTTTTGAAGCCTCTTAAGCTCGTCTTTTGTGGCAAAGTTTTTTCCAAGGTAGTCCCACAGGAGTCCAAGCCAGTCCTTTGTGGGATGGTTTTCGACGCCAGGATACCACAGAACATTTTCTCCCGCTGACCACTCAGGAGGCAGTGATTTTGAAAGAAGGGTAGCTATGTTATCTTTGCTAAGATGTCGTAACTGTGTGCATCCTACGTTAAAGGAACAAAACTGTTTTGATTAATAAAGACAGATGGTAAACGGTCATGGACTCGATTCCCGTCGGGGACTCGGACTTCGAGGAAAACCTAGCCTCTAAAATGACATGCACTCAACAACAAATTCGCAAATTGCACTTTGTAAATTGCACAGTTTCCTTAAGGTACTAAAAGACAAAGTACTTTCAAGATCTACATGCTACAAAATACTATAACTTTGCGGTCCAGTATTTTGCTTGTAATACGGGACGTAATATTCCCACCAACAACAAGCACAGTTAAATTTGGTCATCTACAATGAACGTGAATCTTTATTCGTAGAAAATAAAATCCAATTCAAACTTCTGTACTAATTATATGGAATTTGCTTTTTGGCTTCACATGTAATTTCACGAAGTTGTTAATAATAGACCAGTACTTGCTTAGTACCTTGCTCTGCAACTGCTCGCAGGCTTCTTAAGAGGTTCTCGTCAACGCCTTGGTCCAGAAATCGATCCTGTAGACACGGAAGAAGCTCACGTGGATGCTCGGGCAAGCTGATGTAAATAATTTCACCAGGATTGGAAAACGAAGTGAAGAGTCCATTGGAAACGGGCAACAGCTCCAGTCCTAGGAGTTCTGAAAACTTTTCGTCTTTGAGGACAAATTTTAGAAGCAACAATTTCTCTGGCCGACTGAGGCTTCCGTAGCAAGAAGGCGTTTCTTTGAGTACTTTCCGCGTTAGCGAAGGCGTGATTTCTGTACTCAAGCTTGTGTACAAGCTCAAGGCTTTTAAGACGTGGTCGGGCAAAGACGCGGCCACATTTTGATCAGCTGAGAGAAAAACTCGCACAAGCAACTCCTTAGTATCCCTCTCTTGAAGTCTGTCAAAGATCACCTCTTCCGCTCTCAGCCAGTGTCCTCCGTGCGCTGGAGTGTAAACGACCTTTTCCGTACACAGCATCTCAAACAAGGGATTTTGCAGTCTTTTCCACTTTTGGTCGATACTGTTGATATCTGGCCACGCTCTAATTAACAAGAAATACATTAAAAGAAAATTATTAGAAAAATAACTTGACAAGCTGAAAATTTTGCAATCAAACTGCACTAATCACGTCCATCTCGTTCATAGTGACTTTATCATCTTTTTTGCGAGAGTGTTGCGTTAACTAATTATAACTACACGATCTTATTCACAGCAACAAAATGACGCAAACGCTTGTATTGTATTATCGCAAAGATTTCAGTCAGACCATCTGCCAAAAGGACGGTATCAGGATAAGTGTGTAAGAAAAACTCTACAAGACGCACCCAGTTACGGGTAAACTTTCAGATTAAAGCCGCAGACAATGGTATCGCATTCTTTACAACTTGAACGGTTTAATCTTACTTGTAAATTGCCTCTGCCTTTACATCGTAGCTCTTCTCGTTAATGGCTTCCATCAGCATCGCAGCATAAGTTCTGGGAACAGCCTCTTCCAGAAGACACTGGTTCCACAGCAGGGACTTATCAGTCAGCTGCCGCCCTTCCCTCTCTGCCAGATCTTCTTGCTCAGCATTTGGTGTCTTAATGTAACGCCTGTTCTGACTCAAGGCAAAGAAACCATTAACGTGCACTGGCAAACCTGTCAAGCTCGTCTTCTGCACTGGCAATGGTAGGAAGCAAAATACGTGTCCTTTAATGTCAGGCGTTTGATTTTCAGGGCTATCTGGTAATGCCATGGCGACTCCAACTAATGGCAGATAGCTCAGGTCTTGATCTGTAGCCAGGCTTTCGAATTGTGACGACACCTCTCCACCACAGAAGTAGTTTGTGACAAGATAAGAATGCCTTTGCTTTCCGCTTTCTGTCCCTTCGGAGTACGCTTCTGTCTCAATCGTGATCGGATACGTTACTTTAACGGGTTGTGGCATTAGTTGGCCAGTCGTGATCTCGCTGCGAAACTCCCGCCTCTTTTCTCTAACCAACTCGAGGGTATCATCGGTGATTCGTACATGAAACGTTTTCTTGGCTTCATTTTCCGCCTCGTCTCGGACGTAAAGCTCTATAGACTCGAGATGTTGGAGAAAAAGGAGAACCAAGTGGGCATCTGCCATGAAACTCTCAAACAGCGTATGCACTTTATCGGCAGAGTACAGCGTCTGTGACAGCTCGGAGGGTGTAGTTCGCAGGGGGAAACGAAACAGCGTCCCATTGTAAGATCCTTCAGAGAACACATTATCTGTGCAGTCGAATATTCCTTTGTAAGGGAGAAACTGGTCCGGTATACTGTCCATGACTGCACGGTCTTCTCTCATTCGCCATCTGTGCCCCGTTTGTCGGTTCTTTCTGTCGCCAAAGTACTCCTCGTGAGGATCGATGACGCCAATCTGTGAGCCGCTCACTATACTCGGTAAATCTAAGGTTAACGGAGGACGAAGTGCATAAGCTAAATACTAGTTTTGTAGCAGTAAAACATATCTAGACATATTTGTATTTTATGCTTTGTATGATCTAGCTTTATTTATTTATTTTTGCTTTATTGCCAACCACCGTCTTAGTTTTAATCTAATTTAACTTCGCTCAGCTCGATAAGCTTTTTAGTTTTTCTGAGTGTTGTTACCAATATCCTGTTTTAATTTATTGTTTTTGAAGCATTGTATGAAGTCTTTTTTGGTAATAAAGTTGCTGTTGTTGTTGTAAAACCGGCACTGTCACATTACTCGCCTGAATTTGATAAACGAAACATAAACCATCCACCTTGAATAAGCGATTACACTAAAGCTGTTAAGTAAGTCGCACTTGGAAATGGCGTTGCACTGTATTTGGGATAAAAAATAACTACCATGATTTTGTATGACACTTTTATTCAACTCTACACAGCGGGTTTCTGTGCAAGTTTTGCACCAGCGATGCGCGCCTAATGTCGATTGGACAATGTCTCCCGGTAAATTCTGATCTTTCCCGCCATATTCTTCAAATCGCGTTGTCAATTACGATAACTCGTGTTCAATTATACTTTATCCAACTTTGCACCAACCTAGCAATAAAGGTTATGATACACTTTGCACAAAGCGATATTATTGCACAATCAGAGACTTACCTGTAACATGAAATACAGACTTAAAGCCGAGACCAAATCGACCGACTTTCATTGGGTCTTTGACTTTAATACTGTCGCACAACATTCGTATGCCCCTCCAGTCTTCTTTAGTAAATTGAGCGTCATTGTATGCGTAAAGTGCTGGACCCTGTTGCAAAACAACATTAAAACATATCAACCTAAACTCCGTTTGTTTTGTTATCAGGCGCGCAAGGAAGAAACAAGCGTATTCAAAAACTCTAGAGAGAAACGGCGAGCGTTTTATCTCTTCGTGTGATTAAACCTTACCTGGAATTGGGCCAGGCCTTCGCTATGTAGTTTCTCTGTTCCATAGCTGTGTTTGTCGTGTAGGATTTTCACTTTGCTTGCACGGGCATCTTCAGCATTTTGAATGAGCTCCTAATGTAAGAAGAGAAATATTTTTCACACTTGAACAAAAAATAACACATATTTTTGTTATTTACTAATGACTTCCTCTGTAACTTTGGGGGTCCTGAAAGTATGGTACTTCCAAGGGCGTTAATTTTGATAATGGTTGAGGACTTGTCTTTAACGCAACTTCTCTGACTGCTTTGGTTGTAAACTATGCTGCATAATCTAGCTGACAGTGGTTATTGTCTTTACCTTCAGTATCTGACCGTCATCTGGATACTGATCAAGGATGGTCCGCAGCTGTTGGATGAGTGATGGCTGAATCAAGTTAAACCCATCGTCATCGTTGTCTGCTAACAAAAACATAAACAATTCAAGTAGATCAAAACATTTCTGCCTATTTCAGTACCTAAAATCTGCTTGCACTTCTGTCAGTGACTGATTGTGGAATGAATAGATTAGATGAAAGGAAGAAAGGAAGGAAGGAAGGAAGGAAGGAAGGAAGGAAGGAAGGAAGGAAGGAAGGAAGGAAGGAAGGAAGGAAGGAAGGAAGGAAGGAAGGAAGGAAGGAAGGAAGGAAGGAAGGAAGGAAGGAAGGAAGCAAGGAAGCAAGGAAGGAAGCAAGCAAGCAAGCAAGCAAGGAAGCAAGGAAGGAAGGAAGCAAGCAAGCAAGCAAGCAAGGAAGCAAGGAAGGAAGGAAGCAAGGAAGCAAGCAAGGAAGGAAGGAAGCAAGGAAGCAAGGAAGCAAGGAAGGAAGGAAGGAAGGAAGGAAGGAAGGAAGGAAGCAAGGAAGGAAGGAAGGAAGGAAGGAAGGAAGCAAGGAAGCAAGGAAGCAAGGAAGCAAGGAAGGAAGGAAGGGAGGAAGGAAGCAAGGAAGCAAGGAAGGAAGGAAGGAAGGAAGGAAGGAAGCAAGGAAGCAAGGAAGGAAGGAAGGAAGGAAGGAAGGAAGCAAGGAAGCAAGGAAGGAAGGAAGGAAGGAAGGAAGGAAGCAAGGAAGCAAGGAAGCAAGGAAGCAAGCAAGGAAGGAAGGAAGGAAGGAAGGAAGGAAGCAAGGAAGGAAGGAAGGAAGGAAGGAAGGAAGGAAGCAAGGAAGCAAGGAAGCAAGGAAGCAAGGAAGGAAGGAAGGAAGGAAGGAAGGAAGGAAGCAAGGAAGCAAGGAAGCAAGGAAGCAAGGAAGGAAGGAAGGAAGGAAGGAAGCAAGGAAGCAAGGAAGGAAGGAAGGAAGGAAGCAAGGAAGCAAGGAAGCAAGGAAGCAAGGAAGCAAGGAAGGAAGGAAGGAAGCAAGGAAGGAAGGAAGCAAGGAAGCAAGGAAGGAAGGAAGGAAGGAAGGAAGGAAGCAAGGAAGCAAGGAAGGAAGGAAGGAAGGAAGGAAGGAAGCAAGGAAGCAAGGAAGCAAGGAAGCAAGGAAGGAAGGAAGGAAGGAAGGAAGGAAGGAAGCAAGGAAGCAAGGAAGCAAGGAAGCAAGGAAGGAAGGAAGGAAGGAAGGAAGCAAGGAAGCAAGGAAGGAAGGAAGGAAGGAAGCAAGGAAGCAAGGAAGCAAGGAAGCAAGGAAGGAAGGAAGGAAGCAAGGAAGGAAGGAAGCAAGGAAGCAAGGAAGGAAGGAAGGAAGGAAGGAAGCAAGGAAGCAAGGAAGGAAGGAAGGAAGGAAGGAAGGAAGCAAGGAAGCAAGGAAGCAAGGAAGCAAGGAAGGAAGGAAGGAAGGAAGGAAGGAAGGAAGCAAGGAAGCAAGGAAGGAAGGAAGGAAGGAAGGAAGGAAGGAAGCAAGGAAGCAAGGAAGGAAGGAAGGAAGGAAGGAAGGAAGCAAGGAAGCAAGGAAGCAAGGAAGCAAGGAAGGAAGGAAGGAAGGAAGGAAGGAAGGAAGCAAGGAAGCAAGGAAGGAAGGAAGGAAGGAAGGAAGGAAGCAAGGAAGGAAGGAAGCAAGGAAGCAAGGAAGGAAGGAAGGAAGGAAGCAAGGAAGCAAGGAAGCAAGGAAGCAAGGAAGCAAGGAAGGAAGGAAGGAAGGAAGGAAGGAAGCAAGGAAGCAAGGAAGGAAGGAAGCAAGGAAGCAAGGAAGCAAGGAAGCAAGGAAGCAAGGAAGGAAGGAAGCAAGGAAGGAAGGAAGCAAGGAAGGAAGGAAGCAAGGAAGCAAGGAAGGAAGGAAGGAAGGAAGGAAGCAAGGAAGGAAGGAAGGAAGGAAGGAAGGAAGGAAGCAAGCAAGGAAGCAAGGAAGGAAGGAAGCAAGGAAGCAAGCAAGGAAGGAAGGAAGGAAGGAAGGAAGGAAGCAAGGAAGGAAGGAAGCAAGGAAGCAAGCAAGGAAGCAAGGAAGGAAGCAAGGAAGCAAGGAAGGAAGGAAGCAAGGAAGCAAGGAAGGAAGGAAGGAAGGAAGCAAGGAAGGAAGGAAGGAAGGAAGGAAGGAAGGAAGCAAGGAAGCAAGCAAGGAAGCAAGGAAGGAAGGAAGGAAGGAAGCAAGGAAGGAAGCAAGGAAGCAAGCAAGGAAGGAAGGAAGGAAGGAAGCAAGGAAGCAAGCAAGGAAGCAAGGAAGGAAGGAAGGAAGGAAGGAAGGAAGCAAGGAAGGAAGGAAGGAAGCAAGGAAGCAAGCAAGGAAGCAAGCAAGGAAGGAAGGAAGGAAGGAAGGAAGGAAGCAAGGAAGCAAGGAAGCAAGGAAGGAAGCAAGCAAGCAAGCAAGCAAGGAAGCAAGGAAGGAAGGAAGGAAGCAAGCAAGCAAGCAAGGAAGCAAGGAAGGAAGGAAGCAAGGAAGCAAGCAAGGAAGGAAGGAAGGAAGGAAGGAAGGAAGGAAGGAAGGAAGGAAGGAAGGAAGGAAGCAAGGAAGGAAGGAAGGAAGGAAGCAAGGAAGGAAGGAAGCAAGGAAGGAAGGAAGGAAGGAAGGAAGCAAGGAAGCAAGGAAGCAAGCAAGGAAGCAAGGAAGGAAGGAAGCAAGGAAGGAAGGAAGCAAGGAAGCAAGGAAGCAAGCAAGGAAGCAAGGAAGGAAGGAAGCAAGGAAGGAAGGAAGGAAGCAAGCAAGCAAGCAAGCAAGCAAGGAAGCAAGGAAGGAAGGAAGGAAGCAAGGAAGGAAGGAAGCAAGGAAGCAAGGAAGGAAGGAAGGAAGGAAGGAAGGAAGCAAGGAAGCAAGGAAGGAAGGAAGGAAGGAAGGAAGGAAGCAAGGAAGCAAGGAAGCAAGGAAGCAAGGAAGGAAGGAAGGAAGGAAGGAAGGAAGGAAGCAAGGAAGCAAGGAAGGAAGGAAGGAAGGAAGGAAGGAAGGAAGCAAGGAAGCAAGGAAGGAAGGAAGGAAGGAAGGAAGGAAGCAAGGAAGCAAGGAAGCAAGGAAGCAAGGAAGGAAGGAAGGAAGGAAGGAAGGAAGGAAGCAAGGAAGCAAGGAAGGAAGGAAGGAAGGAAGGAAGGAAGCAAGGAAGGAAGGAAGCAAGGAAGCAAGGAAGCAAGGAAGGAAGGAAGGAAGGAAGCAAGGAAGCAAGGAAGCAAGGAAGCAAGGAAGCAAGGAAGCAAGGAAGCAAGGAAGGAAGGAAGGAAGGAAGGAAGGAAGCAAGGAAGCAAGGAAGGAAGGAAGCAAGGAAGCAAGGAAGCAAGGAAGGAAGGAAGCAAGGAAGGAAGGAAGCAAGGAAGGAAGGAAGCAAGGAAGCAAGGAAGGAAGGAAGGAAGGAAGGAAGCAAGGAAGGAAGGAAGGAAGGAAGGAAGGAAGGAAGCAAGCAAGGAAGCAAGGAAGGAAGGAAGCAAGGAAGCAAGCAAGGAAGGAAGGAAGGAAGGAAGGAAGGAAGCAAGGAAGGAAGGAAGCAAGGAAGCAAGCAAGGAAGCAAGGAAGGAAGCAAGGAAGCAAGGAAGGAAGGAAGCAAGGAAGGAAGGAAGGAAGGAAGCAAGGAAGGAAGGAAGGAAGGAAGGAAGCAAGGAAGCAAGCAAGGAAGCAAGGAAGGAAGGAAGGAAGGAAGCAAGGAAGGAAGCAAGGAAGCAAGCAAGGAAGGAAGGAAGGAAGGAAGCAAGGAAGCAAGCAAGGAAGCAAGGAAGGAAGGAAGCAAGGAAGCAAGGAAGGAAGGAAGGAAGGAAGCAAGGAAGCAAGCAAGGAAGCAAGGAAGGAAGGAAGGAAGGAAGGAAGGAAGGAAGGAAGGAAGGAAGCAAGGAAGCAAGCAAGGAAGCAAGCAAGGAAGGAAGGAAGGAAGGAAGGAAGGAAGGAAGCAAGGAAGCAAGCAAGGAAGCAAGCAAGGAAGGAAGGAAGGAAGGAAGCAAGGAAGCAAGGAAGCAAGGAAGGAAGCAAGCAAGCAAGCAAGCAAGGAAGCAAGGAAGGAAGGAAGGAAGCAAGCAAGCAAGCAAGGAAGCAAGGAAGGAAGGAAGCAAGGAAGCAAGCAAGGAAGGAAGGAAGGAAGGAAGGAAGGAAGGAAGGAAGGAAGGAAGGAAGGAAGCAAGGAAGGAAGGAAGGAAGGAAGCAAGGAAGGAAGGAAGCAAGGAAGGAAGGAAGGAAGGAAGGAAGCAAGGAAGCAAGGAAGCAAGCAAGGAAGCAAGGAAGGAAGGAAGCAAGGAAGGAAGGAAGCAAGGAAGCAAGCAAGGAAGCAAGGAAGGAAGGAAGCAAGGAAGGAAGGAAGGAAGCAAGCAAGCAAGCAAGCAAGCAAGGAAGCAAGGAAGGAAGGAAGGAAGGAAGGAAGGAAGGAAGGAAGCAAGGAAGCAAGGAAGCAAGGAAGCAAGGAAGGAAGGAAGCAAGGAAGCAAGGAAGCAAGCAAGGAAGGAAGCAAGCAAGCAAGCAAGGAAGCAAGGAAGGAAGGAAGCAAGCAAGCAAGGAAGCAAGCAAGCAAGCAAGGAAGCAAGCAAGGAAGGAAGGAAGGAAGGAAGCAAGGAAGGAAGGAAGGAAGCAAGCAAGCAAGCAAGGAAGCAAGCAAGGAAGGAAGCAAGCAAGCAAGGAAGCAAGCAAGCAAGCAAGGAAGCAAGCAAGGAAGGAAGGAAGGAAGGTAGGTAGGTAGGTAGGTAGGTAGGTAGGTAGGTAGGTATCAGGTAGGTAGGTAGGTAGGTAGGTAGGTAGGTAGGTAGGTAGGTAGGTAGGTAAAGAAGGTTTGTTTTTAGGCAGGCAGCTATGTAGGTAGGTAGGTAGGTAGGTAGGTAGGTAGGTAGGTCGGTAGGTTGATAGGTAGGTCGGTAGGTAGGTAGGTAGGTAGGTCGGTAGGTAGGTAGGTAGGTAGGTAGGTAGGTAGGTAGATAGGTAGGTAGGTAGGTAGGTCAGTAGGTGGGTAGGTAGGTAGGTAGGTAGGTAGGTAGATAGGTAGATAGGTAGGTAGGTCGGTAGGTAGGTAGGTAGGTCAGTAGGTAGGTAGGTAGGTAGGTAGGTAGGTAGGTAGGTAGGTAGGTAGGCAGGCAGGCAGGCTGACAGCCTGTCAGGCAAGTTAGGTAGGCAAGTAGATAGAAATGAAGGCAGACAGACAAGCAATGTTTTCCAGTTGGGTAAATAAATGATAAAAATGTTCAGATAAAATAATATAAGTAAAAAAATTGGTTACACGCCTTCCCTCTTTTCTCCTTTCCCCTTCCAGTCCGTAGTCTCCAAGCATTTACACTTTTTTCCATAATAACCATTTTAATAAGAACGTTGAGGCTGAGATTTACGACAATTTTAAGAACATGCTACGAACATACCACAGAGTCGGAGAACGTCTTTATTTTGCCCATTTGTTTTAATCCCTTAATTGTTAAATGTGCAGTATAACTAAATCGGGAAACCAATGCAAAACTGTGTATTTTCTTGTAAGCATCAGGTACATTGTACATTAACAATGTTGTTTTATTTTTGTTGCATGATACACTATGTACAACATTTCAGTTTGTAGCCCAACTTAAACTCATACTGAACATGTAACTTAGAACGTTTTCATCCGCAAATCGTATAATAAAATAAGAACGCTCAGCCTCAGCCCCAAAATTAGACGTTCTTACATAAAAAGAAAAGAGTGTACGTAGTTGCTAATTTACGTGGCGTGATTGTCTGATATTTTAGTTTCAGGCAAAAGAAACTTGTAGCATCAAGTTTGAGTTTAACATATCGCTGTATGGTCGATTATTCTAAACTTGCAACATCCCGCAGATATTAAAGAGTGTGGGATCGGGAATGCCATGAAAAGAAAAGAAATTGATTAATGTGATCTTGTATGATTCACGTCGAAACTGAATAAAATATGAAGAATTCCTACTCACCCATTGTCTCAAACTGAAGGATCACTCTTCTGCTCTCAGATATAGTTCATCTGGAAGAAAAAAGTCAGGTTTGTGGTATCTCGATAAAGTAAACTTTAATATTGATTTGGCTGTAATCTACTGAAAACTACGCATTGCATTTCCTAAGACGTTCTGAAAGCTGTGGCTAGATGACCACTTTAGCACTGTCAAGCTAGGTGATCAAAAGCACCAAACGAACGATATACTTGGCAAATTCGAACGAAATCGAAGGAAATTAGCGAAGAGCTCTAGAGAAATCTCAAATCGGAATTGTTCGGAATTATTGCCATGTTACCATCGCATTACTATTACGAACCCAAAACAGGCACTCCGGTTAGCCTGAATAGCGCTCTGGTTAGCCTGTGAATAGTTATGGTAACACGATACTATAAGAAGTCTGCTGATAATCTACCGTCTGCATTTGTCGCCACACCGATTTGTGTCTGACCGATCCTTTAGTCTATTTTAAACCATGATCGGCTGCCAGTATGTTAGGAAACACCGAGTACAACTTACTTAAAAAGGATATCAGGTACAAACTGTTATCCTTTATCAGCTTTGGATATAGTCTAGCTAACTCTGTGTCTTTCTTTTGTGGTAACATGCCGTGAAACGACATCTGCTTGAGGAAGTATTAACGAAAATTTATGCAAAAGTATGGCTGTTGCGCCCAAGTTCGTCTGTTTGCAGCACAAAAACTTTGCCGAGGCAACCGCGTTCGACAATCGCAAAATATAAAGTATTCCCGCCGGTGCTTTTGGTGTAAAACCGTATCGCACTCCGTTGAAAATGTTTACATAATTGGCATTCGTAGCCTTAACTTCTACACCTTCGTAGAGTTTTTATCGATTCCTCTTTTTAATAAACAATGTGTGCATTTTCATGCACGCCATATGATTCACTTCATTGTTTCTCGTTTACCTTACTGTATTTTCCATGAAATCCATCCTTCTCTTCAGTAAAACTGACTGTCCTGAACAGGATCCAAACTGAGAATGATTTCTCTGTACTCTGCAAGCCTTTTCCGAGAAAATGTGGCATCTCGAGATGTCGCGTGATCAAGAGGCGTTTCTCGGAAAGCATTCATTTTACTTCCGTGTCACGACCGGTCACGCTTTTAGTCACGCCTTGACTGGGCAACCAGCGTCAACGATATAAATGAACCCATCATACATGTCTTAAAATTTTATACAGAAAACCTGATCCATCTGGTGTTTTTACTGGCAATATTCGCAGATAAGAGTGTTTGCTCTTTAATTTCGGTCTTTTTTTTTAATTTGGACCTCTATATTTTAGCCGCGGTCAGTTCGCTTTGGATCACGTGGTCTCGGGGCCAGACAAAGTATACTGCGAAAATCCCTTTTTACCGAATCGAGTTGTATAGCGCAAAGAAGTGCTTTACTTCTGAGAATTCTTTAGGCATTTCTGGGAAAATTATAAACCAACTTCATAATAAATAAATAAATAAATTTAAGGTCCGGAATTGTAGAAAAACAAATTGACTTCCGGCTTCTTGTTTAACATCAACTGGCTTTTCAAGGTTTAGACCACTGCAAAAACCGTCATAGGGGACGGAGCAGGAGGAAGGGGCATTAGATGAAGCCCCCACCCTGAAAAAAAAAATTGGGGGTCTCCCACCCCAGAAAATATCGTTAGGGCTGCATAAAATTCATTTCGCAAAATATTCATTCTCAGAGAGTACATTTTCTTCCCTCCGACTACTCAAGTACGAACTATAAAGAAGTGCCAAGGAGCAGATTCGTTTGAAAAACTGCCTAGTTATGCATTGCCACAAATCGATTACGCGCACACTGGACACTGAGGTTTGCTTGTGCCAACGAACTACACAAAGGAAATTTTGGGAAATTTGAGCTGGGATATGCAATAGTAGCTGATGGACTGATACCTCGTGCAATTGAAATTATCGTATCTTATCGTTGGTGTACGTCATAAGGCCACTTTCCTCCTCCGGCTCTCCACCTCCAAAGGCCAATTCCCTCTACTTAAGGCCTTAGTTAACACTACCGAGCTGCCCCCGCTGTTAATCTTTTTTCTCAGCGCATCCGTTACTACAGTCAATTATTTCGCTTGATATTTTGGCTATTCTATTTTTTTAATTGATTGAAAATCACTTTTCTGTTTTGAACGTTAATAGTCTTGCGATAATTCAGAAGAAAACACTAATTTTTCCCGTGTTCTGCTCACAAAGTATCACTTGTTCCTGGCCTTCTCTGTTTCAAGATCATGGGACGAGGACGTGCCATTTAAGACAAGCTTTTAGTATAAATTGTTGAAGCCAAGTAGATAAGTAAAACAAAGCCAAACTATGCAAAAATTCTGAAGGATTAATAACACGTGAATTTAATTACACGAATGCGTCCCCAACTTCCTGAGATCATTTTGCTTTTTTTTTTTTAGTGATCTCAGCTGCGAGGATAAACTTCGGAGATATTCAAATTCAAACGTTTTAAAACTACCAATTGAGACCAGCTGTTTTTAGATTTTTTGTTTCAATATATTAGGGCTGGGGGCTCAAGCAACAATGACAAACTTGACAGCTGAGCTCGAAACGGATGCCAAACGAAGATTTCTCACCTCTGTGAATGGAAGCGCCTGCCGTGAGATTTGATTATCTCAAGAACTCTTTTGAACTCTCTTTCCTTCTTGACAAGTCTCAATTACAAATTTTACTTAAAATGCCTGAAGACTGATCGAGTCTTTTATATTTTATTTCTATCACATGGGTTTTTTTATTTAATGTTATGATGTTCCGCCTAAAAGCCGAAAGTACTGGATCGACAGCTGGCTAGCTTAACTCTTTTTGAACTTATCGCAACTGCTAACTTTATATCTTGGTTATGGCCTGAGTTTTTCAAACCCCTCGTCTTAAGTGTGATTTGTGTCTGACAAATCTCGATTTCGGATTGAGTCTGTCAATAGGGAGTTTAAGAAACCACGACGGCGACGGCGAGGACAACGTCGATTAAAAAATGAATTATATTTTAGCTACGAATATCGCGATACTCGAAAGTCATTTAGTTTGTTTCTCTCTGTCGAAACTATCTCAAAACTAAATCTGGAACACAGCGATAAATTCGAAATAGAAATTTAAAAAGTTAGCTGTCGTGGTTCACGTTCTCCAGGCAACGTAGAATTCGGTCATTTCACGTTGTTATTTTGCAGAGGACGGCAAAGAAATGTACCAGGAATTAAAACGCACGTGCACAGCCATTGTTCTACTAATTAAACCTTTTGTTTAGCGACGTTCCCGTTGCCGTTGCCGTTGTGGTTTTCTTAAACTCCCTAATCCTGCGAGCGAACGAGTGTTGCTCGCAACACGCTAACAAGAGAAATTTCTAGACCAATACGTACTATTCTTGTTTCTGATCATATCAATTGCGTAAGTTTCGGCTTCCAGACCTTGTGAAGTCATTAAAGCTCGAAGGAAACTGCAGCAACCCAACTGGAATCAACGTTTGCAAGCGTCGTTTGTTGACTTGTTGTCATTTGTGCACGTGCTCACGCTTTGGTTTGTCATCATCACCAAATCATCGTTTATCTTGCGTCATCATTGACCAATCACCGCACGGGGAATTTTAACACACCTAGCGATACTACTTGCGTGCCCACTTTTGGCAAATCGAGATGTTTCTGGTATATTATATATATTTAGTCTAATTTCCAGAGGTGAATATAAGAATGGGACATTCTGATTGGTCGAAAAGCTCTGGTTTATGACGTTTATGACGCTTAGTTACTCAGCCACGCCACCTTTGCCATCCAGGCAAGTAAACATGGCAGCCTCTGCTGAATGAAATTTTCCTTCATTCTGAAGAAATCACTCAAAATCCGGAGTATTCAACACAGTTGGAATTTTGAAAATTGTCTACCAAGGCTTTTGGGCCGAAAATATTTTCAAGAGATGCTTCGCAAGGCATAAGAATTGATTGTAAACACGGTGGTTTTGTAGATCGCACGCGGAAATGAGAAACTCAATCAGATCGATTTACCCAAAATTATTCAGTTTTCCTCAGACCAGAGCTGCTCAACTCATTTCAAGAGGATTTACACAATTGTTCAGAAGTCGCCAAGACTGAAAAGAGGTACAAGATATCTGTCTTTTTCACAGTGTTTGTTTTGTTCCGTTTTATTGCAGAAACTAAGGAGCAAATTCTAATTTACATCGATGAATTAAACTTGTTTACACGTATGCAAACGAGCACATGTGTTTATTGTTTCCGTGTTTTAGTTTTTTCATTTTGTAGTTCTTGATATTCACCTCTGAAAATTAGACTAAAACAATTATTCGCCTCAGGCTCAGTGAATCTCGGCGAATATTCCCCGCGACTTCGTCTCGGGGAATATTCACCGAGATTCACTTCGCGGAAATTTCACCCCTCCCTCCCCCCCCCCCCCCCCCCTCCCCTTCACCAACAAACCAAAAAAATTATGGACTCTTATGAACTGTGTGAAGGCAGTTTTTGGACTGAAAATCCATGAGAACGACAAGAAATAATGGCTTATAATGTACCCATATCATCCTCTTTAAATAGAAATGAAGTAATATTTATAACTGCATTTTACTGGGGAAACAAAAATGTCTACTTTTTAACCAATCAAAAGCCACGTTTTACAATAACATTTCATGCGAAAGTGAACGTGAGTGACTTCAATGACGTCATGTACGTTCTTCCCATAATGCAAATGTATCCGCGTAGCGAAAAAACAATCTTTGCTTCCAGTTGAGGAAAGGGAATCTTTTCGTTCTGAAGTAAATCATGCCTCATTCAAGCAATTTTTCCACCGCTTTCTTCCTGTTAATAATATGTTTGATACAGCTGTGCCTTCTACAGGTTTCACTGGGGGAAAGTGGGCCTAAAGGTGAGTTAAATTGAAAATAACATTTGTTCGAATGTCGTCGTCTCTTGAAAGGAATTCAATATAGTCAATCGGGAAGGTGCGATCTCTCCGGCACTGGGCTTTCCTGACGGGTTTGGACACATTACAACGTGAAATTTTGTAGCCTAGAATTGAAGAGAAGCGACTGTCGCGTTTGTAATGGTTTTATGCAAACATGAGTCAATTCAAAAGGATCGATCTGGACATGTCGAGTCGAATTGCGAATGGGCGATGATTTGAAAATTATGTGCACCAAGTTCATGCGATCGATATCTTGTAACCCGAACTTCAACCATAAAGCTTTCGTTCCCGGACCCATTTCTTTCAATCGCCGGTGTTGATTTTGGTCAGTCGGTGTCAAAGCTCGAAGGTTTAAACACTGCTAAAAGACTCACTCACTTGAAATGTGTGTGTGTGTTTATATTGTATATGTTGATACTGTTTTGACAGTTTTTCAATAGCTATACACAAGTATAAATGAAGTTATAAGTCGTACAAATTTGTACAACAACAAAGCACATTTGTAAGTTTGGTACCGATGCAATTTGCATGTACCAGAACCTTGGAAGAAGAACAGCTTTGATGTGTCATCAAGTTAGAATCATATTCCTTTGTTTTGTGACCAATCTCAAGAAATTCATTGGTCTTAAAAATGTTGCAAACTGTGCCCATGAAATCTTATCGGCCAAGGCCAAGAGCTAGTCACGATCAGTGTGCATGTACAACTTAATTTGTTCACAAAAAGGCCTGGTATTTCCTTGATCACACGGATTTTTTTGTAGTAGCCTGAGGCACCATTTACACGGATGCGGTTTCTAATTGCCACGGTTTCATGACATCCGCATCGAAATTGACATGATTTAGAAGTGTTTACGTGGAGGCTAGCTAACCATTTTCAAAGTGTTCTCAAATATGATTGTATTTTGCTGCATTCCCTGCATGGTCCCTAATGTTTACTCTTTGTGAGTCAGCCAATTTCGCACCAACATATGCGACCATTTTCAAATCAATGTCGTTTCACTGTTTACACAACCAATGAAACTGCACTGTTTTGAAAATGCTCCACTTTTGACGGCGTTTCCAAAACAATGCAGTTTCAATATTGGTTTCAATCGGTACCATGTAAACTAAAGGTGTAACTGCATTGAAAGCGATGCAGTTACAAATGAAACCGTGTTTGTGTAAACGGTGCCTAAAATGGTGTCTCAGATCAACCAGGCCTACCTAATCGAACGTTCCATTATTAAACCCAATGGAATGTTCAACAATCATTCGGTTGGGCTCGGTAATCAGACATAATCAAACTCACAAAAAAATTTGGTCAATCAAACAAAATCGAACGTTTGATTACCGAATGGTCAACAATTATACTGAATTGAATGCTTGATTTACGGAACTCTTGTTTGTTTGATTTTATTAACACTGATAAAAAGCAAAGTTATGAAAAAAATGCTTTTATTATTATGAAACTAGTATATATTTTGTGGAAATGTTGGAGGGGAACCGGCCCCCCTAATCCTTTGTTTGTGATTTGATAGGACGATTGTCGCATCTGCATAATAGCCATGTGGTCGGGGGAAATTTTGACTGATTACTCCTGCATGATTTACAGTTGAACCCCGCTATGTCGAACCGTCAGGGGAAAGGAAAAATAGTTCGAAATAGCGGGAGTTCGAAATACCCGATAGTAAATGACTGAAGGGCATGTCCAAGGGAAATGCGTTTTAGTTCGAAATAACGGGGAATTCAAAATAACCGAGTTCGAATTAGCGGGGTCTAACTGTACTTATCAAGCAATGGATTCCCAACAACTCGAATCGGATAGAGTCCAATGATTGTGTTCGTTTTTGTTCGATTGGTTCGATAATCGAACTCACAGCAAAATAGATGCTGATTTTGTTTGAACAAATAAAATGACTAGTGTTCGATTGGGTTCAATTGAATTTTGGTTTGATTTTGTTCGATAAGATAGAGCAGTTTTCAAATGAGTGCCGTAAAACCAAAACCAAAGTAATCACTCTAGCCAATCACAAAGGACACAGGCAATCCAGTGAACCAATTAAAACTCGAAGCAAATACATGACGCCGGCACAAAGCGCGGGAAAACGTGCGCGAGCTGATCGCGATTGGTTTTGGTTTAACTTCTGATTGGTTGAGAAAGTGGCGCGAGATTTTTAAGCCAATCACTGAGCGTAGTAATGCAAAACCAAAGCAAATGCGAATTACTTTCTACACTCAAGTGAAAACCACTCTATGTAGGGGGATCAAAGATAGTTTTAAGCAAGGTTGCAAATTATAATTTTTTTATTCAGACAAAACAAATATGTTGTCAGATATGACATTATATTGAACTTTACTTTTGATTCAAGATTGCAGCAACATAAAAGTAAATTTGAATGAGAGAAGCAGCTTATAATCAAATTACAATCTTACATCACATGTACATATGACCGACTGTCATTTGCAGTCCTGTTTAAGGTTGTTGAATGGTGTGCGGTAGATTTGGGACTATGAGAAATGGTGAGACTCAGTATTTCTTATGAGTACTTGCAAAAGAAATCAAGAGTCAGAGGTGTCATAAAACAAAATGGGTTTACCTCAGTCTAAGAACTTGGGAATTTTTTGTTTGTTTTGGAGCTACAATGTATTGTTTTTTGGCTCTATACTTGTTTTTAGAGGTTCTTTGTTGTCTTGGTTGTCCTTTGTTTTATGTAACTGGTGAGTTTCACAGGCTTTTACTCCGAGGATGAGCCAAATATTTGTTAAAGGAATAGATGCATATCTTTTGAGGGCCAAATTTTCCTAGTTCCACAATGAATTCATGCATATTTGAAAGGCAAAGGAGATTAAAAGTTGCAGAGACATTTTTTTGTAGTATTTTATTTCATGCAGGGCCCCACAGAAAACATGTGGACTCCCTGCTGAAATATCATTAATTATCTTACATGTATCCCTTTTTGTGCCATTAATGAAATTGCATTTCAAAGAATTTCAATTGTTGGTTATTTCGGCCAATTTAATACATAAACTGCATGGTTTTAAGGTAAATTTGGACTCGTTCAAGTTTGTTAATCCTTTGGACTAGGCGTTCGTGTAAGTTGGAAGTCATGGTTTCGCCATTACAAATATTGCATCCATAGATGCATATATAGGACTCATACTTAACAATTATCCTGCAAAATCGCACAGAATATTGCCTGATACTTAGTGAACGAGGCCATTGGCCAAGTTGAAATTCCAAATGTTCACTTGTATACTGTATACGGTGTTCATCACATACATGTACGTGTAGTTAACATGAATATTCGGAAAAGCATAAATATATATATTCTATTTTATTCAGAAGAGTATCCTGAATTAGTGAACCAATTACTAAAGGCTTGCGATGTTTGTCCAGAGTCTGTAACATACATGTATATTCCTTTGAGAGCAGTTAAATTGAACTGACTGATTAAGACTGAGATGTATATATCTTTGTACCCTTAGAGGATAAATGTAACAAGAAAAGTAACAAGACGTGTGATGTCTGCATTAAAGTGGATGGGGTAAGGATGCCTCTAGTTGTTAGGGACCTTTTAGATAACAACTCAAGTATGAGATCGAGTACAAGAATAACTTTCAAATTTCAATCTAATTAAACATGTACAAGTTTTGTACAGGCCATGGAAAACCTGCAAAGCCGTTGAATTTTAGAATTTCATTTTCCAGGTGTGGATAGTCACAGAATTTAAGTGTTTGTCATATCAAGTCATGGAAAATTATGTTTATCAAAAAGTACAAACTAAGTAAATTTAATTTAGTAAAAGTACCTGTTTTATTTTATCTTTGTTTTCAAATTAATTTTTTCAAACCAGTTTGATTTGTATTCCCCATTGTTTCAGATCATGATAATGAATACAAGACAATGAAAAGCAAGAGTTAAACTGGTTTGAAAAATTTTAAACCAAAGATAAATTAAACCACAACATGTACACAAAATGAAGGATGATTTCCAAGAAAATGGTAAAAATTAGGTCATGAAAAAGGTAATGGTAAGTCATGGAATCTCAAAAGTTGAAACAAGTATGAACCCTATTGTAGGTTCTCAGAGTCCTCACTCCTCCCTGTTACTGACCACTTGAAAAGAAGACTGTCAGCATGAGATTGGTGTAAAATGTAATACTACGATTATCAGTTGAATAAGCCATGAAGGAAGTTTGGGGACAAAGGTTTGACGTTAAAACTACATTGTTACCATTTTGGGCAACTGGCTCGGTTTCCAATGGTAACTTGTCAAACTGAGCCGTTCCATGATTTGGCGGGCTTTTTTGGCATGCGACGCATATGTTACCAACAGATACTAAGCCGGTTACTTGTGGCAACATCGTTGTTTTAACATCAAAACCTTGTCACCAAACTTCCCCCCATGCCTTACTCAACTGGAAATTGTAGTAATTGAAAGCATGAACAGTAGGTTTGAGAAGTCGTACTCTGTTTCATACTCTGATCTAAAGGTTGCTAAATGTACGTTTAATTATTTACTAACATTTTTATTTTGCTGTGCTATGGAGTTATCGGTAATTTGTGGGTGGAAGTTTGGAATGAATCCAATGATTTTTTTGGTTAGTGAAAGACAGTACGATTTGCAGCTATAAGATTGTTATTACGATGAAAGAATTTCTTGGGAGGGAGGTTGAGGGGTTTCTATACATCTGCTTTAAGGTTACTGTATACCTTTGGGGGTGTCTACAAGTCAAAGCAAATTTAGCATTTCCAGACCGCAAGCTCTAAAAAAACATGTCGGCATTTTGACATACTCAATTGCAATAAAAAAATACAAGACATTTTTCAAATAGTGCTAAAACACAGGTGGGTGATCAAACAAACATTGCTCCAGTAAAAAAAAGTATACAAAAATTAAAAAGTTGCTGAGACATGTTTTTATTATGTACATGTTAAACTAGCTGCTTGCCAAAATTTGATGTAGAATGAGCAAATACCTTTGGAGTTGTAGCTCTTTAACTCTCATTCGGCAGGCCCTTTAAAATGTCGGTCACCCATGACCGAAATTAGAAAAAATTCGCAAAAATTTGCGTTACATCCGATCGCTGCGAAATTTGGCAGAAAGTGTGACAAGAGAATTACCCAGTCCCTCCGCAAATTTCAGCTGAAACACTTCAATGTGGCCTACACGACGAATACACCCATTCAGTGTTTTTTTCAAATTCAACATGGTGTCGGCTTTCGTGATCATGAATCATCGCTTCTAGCTAAGAGAGAGTTCTCCAGCTCCTGGAAAAAGAGGATTACAGCAACCATGGCATTTCAAGTGAAGAAGACAGTGATTTGGATCGTCAGCTGCAAAATTAAGCAATGAATCGGGGTAAGAGTTGAGTAAACAGTACGGGACGTGAATTAAACCACATGGCCTGATCGAAAGACAATGAAATGCTGTATTATGGTTGACTTTTACGTTCAAAACCTTGTTGATAACTTTGAAATAAATGTCTTGGTTTGTATGTGAGCTTAGTGAGATCAATATTTTTGAAGGAAAAGGGTTTTTAGGCCAACAGGTTAAAAGATAAATGAGTGGAATTTGTGCGAAGAGTTATGTAAACAAAAAGATTGAGTTTCATACAGCTTGATTAAAAAAACTGAGCACTAAAAATTTTATTATCATTCTTTTTCAGCCAAACTTGCTGGATATGTTGCCAATATAATAAGGAACATTTTTGCTTTGAACTTTTCCTTATATCCTTAAACTATTGTGAAGTTTGTTGCTTTTTGTCCACTTTTGTGGGTCAATTTATGCTAATTTCTGTTAATTAAATTAATGTATGCAAAAATATTATGGGTTATTTTGAACAAAAGTATTTTTTTCTGATAGCTTATTTCAAAAGAGGTATGGCTTTCCTCTCAATAAGAAATCCCTTGTGAGAAAATAAATAAAGAACAAATGTGGTCAATTTTGACTGTTTTTAGGCCTGCTGTTTTTAGGCCTGCTGAATGAGAGTTAAAGTGTCGAATCCAAAGCAAAAATTAAATTGATTTCAGAAAACAGCGCTTACAAAAAATATGTATCTTGTGTCTTGCAATGCAAACACAAGCTGCCCACATGAAGCTTGCAACACCTTCTCAAATGACCAGGCCAATCAGTGCGCAAGAATGGTGGCTCTTGTGATAATTCCTACGAAAACCATCTTGGTTGAGTGCATACACGTCATGGGTGCCAATCAAAAGAAGAGTAATTTCTACTTCCAGTCAAAAATGAAATATGCTCATTTCTCTGCCGATATTCACTCTTTTTCTTGGACTACATGTATTACTTGGATCTAAAAATCCGATTTTGGGAAAAATTGTCGATCTGAAGGTATACATGTACATGTATCCTTAACAATTTACAAGTGCAAAGATCTCATTATTTGCATTTATGTATTTAACTTATTTTTTTGTTTCAATCAGATATAAAAATACTTCCAGGGGTTGGGATGTGTGCAAAACATTTGAATGGGTAATTTTGCAGGGTAGCGGGGGTAGGGGAGGGTGAGAGTGGTGGTGACAGTAGAGGTACACTGTAGAGGGTGGGCTAGGGGTTTCTATGGTACTGTGTTGGTGCAAAGATCTCAGCACTTGCATTATTTCATTTGTTATCTAGTCAGCTAAATCCATGAAGTAGTAAATAAATGTTTTTAAGTACATTGATAGCCTGTAAGTTAGTACAATCATGTACACCTCTTTATACCAGGGCATCTGACAGGATGCGGTGGTGCGGATCCGCATAATTCGGTGACTTCCGCATCTTCCGCATCTTGAGAACATTTTCCGCATAAAACAGAGAAATTTGTTTCATATTAATGATTAAGCAGCTGTTTACCATCCTCACAAACATAAATTTCGAAGAAATTGATTATTTTGACACAGTTTTTCTCGTAAAATAGCGACGAAAACACGGCACTTCGATCGTGAGCATTTTTTAACCTCCAGGCGTTCCACGCGTCTTTTCGTGATGGGCCTGGACACCAGTTGTCTTCTTTCGCTTCAGTCGCTCGTTCGGTGTATCGAAATTTCTTCTGTGGTTACCTGTAGTATGTGGAGAAATTTGTCATCAAAGAGACCAAGAAGAAGGATCCCCACTTTGTTGTACACTAGTCACAAGTTGTCCTCACGGGCTAGATGAGTGAAGTGAGTTTGAGGCCACAAAGTGGCCTGTGAGCGACGTGCCATAATGAAGACGAAGGACTTTGTTGAAAGTCTAATATCAGCAAACGATTGAGTGAACCAGTATCCTGAAGTTTTCTATGTAGATAATGGATTGTTATTTTGCTCAATGTGCAATGTTGTAGTAGATCACGTAGCACCTTGAATTGTATTGTTTATGCAAAAGAAAATCAACTTCAGCCAACAAATTAACGGTTGTGTTATTTTCATTGAACATCACATAATTGATAAGATAATTTCATACCATACCAAATACAAATGAAAATAACTGGAAAAGCCGAAACACCGATATAATTCTTTTTGTTTAAAATTAGCCTGCGAGCAGACTCTCGGCTTTGGGGGAAGCTCGATTTCGGCTGCATGAAAAAATGTGATTATTGGCGAGCGAAGCGAGCCGAAAATTTTCCGCATAATCCACCGTGTTTTCCGCATAATCAACACTTTCTTCCGCATAATGTTCCTCAAAATTTCCGCATAATTTGTTATTTTTTTCCGCACCCTATCAGATGCCCTGTTATACCCAGGGCCCGGTTGTTCGAAAGAGGGTTAAATTAACCTTGGGTTAGACCTTAACCCGAGGTTAAATTTCTTAACCGTAGGTTTGTTAACCCGGAGTTAAAAGAGCGTTGTTCAAAGCGCGGTTAGTGGTCAGGTTAGTTAACCTCGGGTTAAACGCGGCTAACCCGCGGATAGCATCCCATAATACTCTTTGTTTGTTTTGACAGCGAAATGGCTTCCCCCGAAATTGTCGTTTTGGCAGAAGCGCCACGCAAAAAGGCAAGAAAAAAAAATTTCAGTCCAACCGAGATTGCTACACTTACAGAGAAAGTAGAGGAAAATTTAACAATTTTACAAAGCAAGCTGACAAACAGTATAACTAACCAGAAAATAAATGAACTCTGGAGTAAAATTGCTGCGGCGGTGAATGCTGTTGGCACAGAGAAACGTACTTTGAACGAAGTCAAAGAGAAGTGGAAAAACCTCCACTCTTCCGCAAAAAATCTCAGTGCGATAAGTACTTGGTGAAGTGGTGTGAGAGCGTGGTTTCATGTTGTGCTTCTACGAAGATCTCGAGCTAGAAGGTTTGTTATGTACAAAATTGACTGTCTACCAAATCTGTATCGAGCTCGCAAAGTCTCTTCGTCAGTGTAGTCATCGATTAAAGAATTACACTGTATTTGAGAGATCAAACTTTCGTGGCCTCCTGTGTCCTCGCTCGACATTAAAAAACAAGTTCGCCATATTGTTTCAATTTTCCTTTATTTAACCCGAGGATAGTGAGTTAACCCACCTAGCTAGGTGGGTTAAATTTAACCCGCTGTTTACCCCGAGGTTAGTGTTAACTTACCTTCGAACAACAGAACTAACCTGCGGATAAAATTTGACCGGAGGTTATAAATAAGTCGATTTAACCCGAGGTTAGGAGTTAACCCTCTTTCGAACAACCGGGCCCAGGAGTGTGCTTTATAAACTGGACACTTCCCCACAGGGCATTTGACAGGATGCGGTGGTGCGGATCCGCATAATTCGCTGACTTCCGCATCTTCCGCATCTTGAGAACATTTTCCGCATAAAACAGAGAAATTTGTTTCATATTAATGATTAAGCAGCTGTTTACCATCCTCACAAACATAAATTTCGAAGAAATTGATTATTTTGACACAGCTTTTCTCCTAAAATAGCGACGAAAACATGACACATCGATTGTGAACAATTTTTAACCTCCAGGCGTTCCACGCGTCTTTTCGTGATGGGCCTGGACACCAGTTGCCTTCTTTCGCTTCTGTCGCTCATTCGGTCTATCGAAAATTTTTCTGTGGTTACCTATAGTATATGGATAAATTTGTGATCAAAGAGACCAAGAAGAAGGATCCCCTCTTCGCTGTACACTTGCCACAAGTTGACCTCACGGGCTAGATGAGCGACGAATTAAGTGAAGCGAGCTTGAGGCCGCAAACTGGCCTGTGAGCGACATGCCATAATGAAGATGAAGGACTTTTGTTGAAAGTCTAATAGCAGCAAAGGATTGAGTGAACCAGTATCCTGGAGTTTTCTTTGTAGATAATGGATTGTTATTTTGTTGAACGTGCAATGTTGTAGTAGATCACGTAGCACCTTGAATTGTATTGTTTATGCATAAGAAGAAAATCAACTTCAGCCAACAAAATAACGGTTGTGTTATTTTCATTGAACATCACATAATTGATAAGATAATTTCATAACATGTACCAAATACAAATGAAAACAACTGGAAAAGCCCAAATACCATTATAAGCTTAATTTTTTTGTTTAAAATGAGCCTGCGAGCAGACTCTCGCCTTTGGGGGCAGCTCGATTTCGGCTGCATGAAAAGATGTATTTTTGGCGAGCGAAGCGAGCCGAAAATTTTCCGCATAATCCAACGTGTTTTCCGCATAATCAACACTTTCTTCCGCATAATGTTCCTGAAAATTTCCGCATAATTTGTTGTTTTTTTCCGCACCTTATCAGATGCCCTGTCTCTAAGACAGACAGTTGGAGCCGGTCCTGACGGTGCCTGTCTTAGAGAGAGTTGTAATATAATTATTTTTCTCTTGTTTACAGTGTGCCTTTTGTGAGAAGAACAAAAAATGTTTGACATTCAGTGAGAGTGATATTTTCCATAAAACTTGTGAGGGTCAGGAATGGAAATATAAACAGTGTGTTGGTGAGCAATTTGCTATTTAATTTGCTGCTGTTAAGTTCAACCACACACAAAGTCTGTATACAGTGTAGTAACACAGAGTATGAATTTTGTTGTCATTGTGCTGGATTTTGGGAGTAGCTGACCTTGTCAGGTTTTTGACATGAGGGGCCTCACTGTTTTTGGCCTAAGCAACTTTTCAAACTCAAAATCTCCTTAATTGTATTTGAGGTAGCAGGAAACGGTTGTTAGCTGTTAACTGCTGTAATGTCCTCTTTTGAAACAGTCAGAAGACGTTACAATTTAAAAACTTTTTATGCCATCATCAATTATCTTATGACTTCATAATTTGACATGTGTTGTCAATTTTATTGTCCAAAAATTTGGACCTCCGTCCTCCACTTACTTGCAAAGATTGGTGACGACATTTTGGAGTTATGCTAAATACAGTCATTATCTCCAGTGTGGTTTTTGTTACAACCAAATAGATCATAGTATTGATACATTGGCATCATCATTGCTTACAAAATATAACACACTCAGTTTCATTTGATGTCAGCTTTTCTTATTTTTGAGGACCATTAAATATTCTCTAATTTGATTTGCAGTCTCTGGTAAGGTTCTGATGATCGCCCTGCCTGTGACCGGTGTTGTGGTGCTTATAGCGTTAGGATGTTGCATCTACTGCTGCTGTTGTCGCAGGAAGAAGAAGAGAGGGTATGGGGGAATTTTTAATTATTTCCTTCCAATTTTGTTTCTGGGTTCATTTGCATACTTGTGTGGGCCTTACTGTACACTATTAATTTTATTTCTTTAGCCCTGGCAAAGAAGAGGCCAAATGGCGTCGCCAGCGAGAGGAAATAGAAATCAAGCACAAAGAAAGGTAAACGGCACCGTGCTGGAGGAGTTCTCTCTTGTTTTGTTTACTGCCTGAAGGCTAATAATTACGAACTCATAGTTATATTTATGTATTTAACTGTTTATTTATCATTTTTGACCTAAGTCCTACAAAAAGAAGAGATTGTCATGTTGTGAAAACAAATGAAGCAACATCAAATAGGGGGAGTCAGAGAGGGGGGTAAAATATTTTTTACCTGCTTGCAAGTCAAGACATACATGTAAATTTATGCGAAAAATGTGCGAAATGTGTTTTTCTCAACTAGATTTATCCAAGATTTTTATCGCTTAATTCTACTGATTAAACCAGAGGTCAGTTAGTGTCAACCTTATGGACTTAAGGATTCGAATGCAGACTTAGCTCATACACTGAAGTTGTAACAAATATTAATTGCTCCTTCCTGATTACAGGCGTGAGGAGAGACAGAAGAAACACGATGAAATCAGAAAGAAATATGGTAAATAAATATTATTGTTTTTGCTTGCTAGCGTTGCTTTTGAGTTTGTGCTATTGCTACTTTGGCAAAGATTTTTAGCTCTTGTAAGTTACGCAATCATTATCATGTAAATATGAAAATGCTCAGATGACATAAAATATAAAAAACCTTTGACCAGAGCGGTTACAGGAATCTTTGTGCAGGATCATTTCTACAGCCTTTTAAATGGCTGTCAATCATCCACATACATGTAGCCATTGTTACAAATGTTCGTAATTTGTCACAAACTGCAGAGAACAATTTCCTGTTTGATATTATTTCAGTTTAGTCAGTGATATCTCTCATTGCTACATGAAGCCTGTACTAAATGAGAGTCTCTAAAAAAATAATTCAATAAACAAAAAATTATGTTTTAGTTCCCAGTTTAACTAAGACAAGGGAAGACAAATTATGTTATGCCGCTGAAAACACATTTAGTGACATTTTTTTTCTTTCCAGGCCTCTATAGAAAAGATGCTGACTCAGAAGAGGCTGACGATGGTCGCTATCATCGATTTGACAATGCAGCCGTGGCATAAGGGCTGTTGAGATGGTTTCACTGTTGTAAAATAATATTTTGGGGGAATTTTTCTCTGGGTGCATGCATTTATTCCTTGTATAAGTCAATTAGATATTGATCCAAAGAGTTGCCTTTTGACCTTAGTTTCAAAACGAGTCCTAGACAGAGTCTTCGTGAAATTCAGTCAGTTGATTCTCATTGTACATGTAGTAGAGCGGTTTTCAATTGAGTGTCGAATGTAATTCGGTATTGCATTTGTTTTGCTTTTCCATGCTCTGTGAATGGTTTAAAAATCTTGTGTCACCCACTCAACCAATCAGATGCAAGCCAGGCCAATTGTGACTTGCACGCATTTTCCCACCCTTGACGATGGTTGTGCATGTACATGTATTTGGTATTTTTCATTGGTTTGTATTTTTGTTTATATTCCTTGTAACTGGCCATTGTAATAGCGACACTCAAAAAACACAATGCCACAAAGTCCAGTTCTGACCCCTCTCTGTCATGCAAGGAGGAAGAGAGGGACCCTCTCTCCCAAGAGGGTAGCTTAGTGTTGGTGACAGAGACTAGACCATAATGCAGCCTTCTACCGATTATCCTGTGGTAAGAGAGTCCCATGTAAACCTTAACAAATGTATAAAACAAGTCTCAGTTCGACTTCCTATAAACAATCGCCCCAAGAACTTTAAATTGAAGAAACTCTGCTTGAAAATGAATATGTACCAGGACTCATTTGAAACAAAGGCAAGAGGTGCCTACTGGATTCATTTCCTTATGTTCCTGTATCCACATGTGGGACGTGGTCAGTGGAATGTTCAACTGATTTTGATCCATTTTGTAGATGCTGGTTAATCTGTTCCAAAAGAATTTTTTTCCACTAGTTGATTTAATATTAAAAGTTTTAATATTAAATCAACTAGTGGAAAAAAATTCTTTTGGAACAGATTAACCAGCATCTACAAATAAAAACGGTGATTTTACGTAGTTTTTGTTACTCGCTATCTCTTAACTGTTTTCAGTGGTAGTATTTTTAGTAATGTCAAAATTGATTGTATTTTTTAAAGGAACTTAGTATAATTTATCATATAATGCGTTTATAGATCAGTTCAACTCTTTGTTAGGGCACAGTAATATTAAAATTTTTCTCTTCTTGTTGCTAACAAAGAGCAACACAATGTATTTGATATTTTTTGTATAACTGAACTTCATACAGCTGAAGTTCAAAAGATTGCTCATGGTTCATTTTATGCCTGTATACTTACACCAGTTGAAGTTCGTTCATCTTCTGGTCAGGACTGATTTACTAAAACAACAAGCACAAGTATAATGTAGCAACAAGCACATAGAAAAACCAACACCCACTCTTCTTGTGTTCCCTCACTAGGAAGAGGTGTAAACACAAGAAGGACATACAATTTTGTTTTCCAATGTTTACACTTATGCTTATTCCTTGTGAGGAGAGATCAGAGGAATTGGTGCGTTTGCCTTTCTTTTGTGCTTGAGCTTATGGTTTTGCACATTTTTATGGCTAGTCAAGACCAGTCCAATCTCACTGTCGTCCTCAGAGCCCACCATCCTTCTGGTCTTGCCAGGGATTGAGACCTCTGGGTTAGACTGAAAGCCCGCCAAAAAGGCGACCAAATCTGATTGGCTGTTGGAAACTTGCTCGTATGACACACACAATCAATCACCAGAAATTCCTGGTTCCAGTTTTTGAATCGCCCAGAGCCATTGTGCTTGTCAACTGCTCATGGGGGACACAGGCCACGCTCTGAGAATGAGGTTGGTCCAGTCTTGGTTTTCGACTGTTGGCCAAGGGGAATGAAGACCATGGGTACGAGAGTAAGACCAGTCTTATGGCATTCATGATTATTTATGTACGCGCAACGGTTTGCATGACCAAATGGTATATTGGTAAGGAAATTACTCGTTATGAAATTCCTGCAAAATGAATGAATAGATAATTAAACATGCTTAATCGATCTACTGACTTGTTTTCTTAACCATACTCAATTCAACTCGGTACCAGTGGCGGATCCAGACCTTCACCTTTTTGAAGGGTTGACTATATGAATGTTAAATTCTGGGAAGATAATTCCAGGGCACTGGGTACATGTAGGGAAGTGGAATGGGAGAATTCAACGGATCCTGAAAGGTCCCCTTCCCCGCCCCCCTCCCACTTTTAAGCACAAATGAATGTTTGTCACTAACTTGACAGGGTGATGACCGACTTAGTTTGAATAAATGAAACTGTGGTCTCTCTGGTGCATCAAACAAATTTTATTGTTGTCGTGCAATGCAGTCCCGTAATACCCCATATGATAGGGGGGGGGGGGGATGATAATCCTCTCGCTAAGGGGTACAAATTTCGGAGTTTGATCCCACTCGGGGTGTTCCAGGCTAAAAAGCCAGTATTTTGAGCCAACAAGGTCTCGATTAAATATCAAATATAGTTTTGTAATTGTTTTGAAATCGTACAAGAAAAGCTCGAGCCACGTGCAGATTGGGACTCACTTATTTTTTTAGAATCCCAAATTGATTGAGGACGAGCCACCGCCCTCTTTCTTATGGGAGGCCCCCCTTCCTCCCCCAGGGCTGTAATCGGCTGAACTCCCCATAAAAGGTGGCATGAGAAAGCAGGGCCGTAGCATGGGGAGGGACCCGGGGCCCCCAGTAATTTTGACAGGCACGTTCGGGATCATCAAAGCACCACTATTTAGTTTTTCTGCAATGCAGGCTACCGGGTGCTAGAATGCATCGAATTCAACTGGCTATTTGAACTACAGATCCTGATTTGGATATCTGTATATAACGCACTCCTCTAGCGGTACCAAAACAAGTATTTTTTAAACCCCCTTAATTATGAAGTTATGAGTCCGAAATGGGAAAAGAATTTTACCCAGGTCCTCAAGATCCGGTGCGCAGACTTGTTTGAGCCCGCGATATCAGCTTCCTTAGCAACCGCATGTTGACGACCAGACATTCGCGTTCGAGAACAGAAGTATCATTATAAATTAGATTCTTCATCAATATCAGAAACTTCCACTGATATTCTTTAACAACAATCAACTCGAAGATATGTATCTCAAGGGTTAAAGTCACTTCTTTGGTTTAAACACGATGGCCACAGCGATCAACGCGTCCATACCTCGACCGCCATTCGGCACATTTCGTTTGCATCTTTCCGAGGACCCTATCGCGTTGGAACAACGATTTCGTCGCCAACAAGCGGCCGGAAAATTTCCAGCGACGTTTACTACGTACGACATACCGTCGTTTCAAGAGAAAGACGAAGCGTTCTTCCGTAGATTTGCCGAAAAGGGCGAACGTCGAGCGGACGCCCCGAGGCGAAGTGATACGCCGGTTGTAGACCCAACAAGTGGTTTCACTTCGGTCGGCGCCGACGCCGAAGACGGAAATTACAAGCAAATAGAACCCCTTGTGAACAAAGATCATCGACCGCAGTCAGCTATACCGTATGGTAGACCAATTGTTTCGCCTATTCCGGATTTGAGGGCCCAGAACGCGCCGTGGGACACAAAGAATAAAGGTAAGTTTAGAGCTACATACACAGTGTCTTAAGTGTGCCGAATTGTTAAACACAGTTATGGTGTACGCATTTGATGTGATCTTGGGACGTTCTTCTGATTTTAAAGTGATCAGAACTCGAATGTAAAAACGAAGGGTGTGTTAATGGCGTTAACGGGATCGTAATGTTATGTTTTCATTATACGTTAAGAAGTAAAGGAAAAACTACAGACGGACGTCAGTTGTTAACCTTTTGTGGTAGCGTTACTGATGCGTGACGAAAGGAATGCCGCTTTGTTGTCACGCTGCCTCCGTCAACACAGGCGGATTTTACATGTTAGATTTTTTCCTCCCGCATTTTCGGCGATATATCTGCAATTAACATTGGGTTTCTTTGATTTCTTTGTTTTTAATTTCTTACAGAATTGGATCAGCTTCTTCAAAATCCAAGTCAGTTTCATGGATCCAGAGAAGCAAAGGAACTTTCACAAAAAGTACACGCCAACCATGCTTTAAAGTAATTTGTTTATGTTATGCATCAGTCAATTCCAGCAGTGCCCATCCCCCCCCCCCCCCCCCTGGGCTTACCCCCGGGCATTAGCATTTCTTCGGTAAATTCCCTGGGGTGGGGATGAGGGAACCGGGCAAATGCCCCGCTCCCGGGTTGATTGTTTTCAATCTCTCGATAGGTGATATAAGAATATAATACAAGTTGTTGCTTCTTGACAATGAAGAAATATCTAAAATTCAGAAAATATACCTTTAAAAACAACCATGAACATCCACGAGCTTCTCTAGTCCTTCATGGACTAGCTAATCTCAGGCGGTGTTGGACACGACTCGCAAAGCATGCCGGAAGAAATTTTCGATTGCACTCATTATTGTCTGATCGTCGGACTGTAAACATATCCTCGAGGTGAGAAGATATTCCTATGCTGAAAGAAATATCGGAGGAAATCCATACCAAATCTTTGTGGGCCAAGTAACAACTATAGATGTGTATTGCTGGATTCGTAAAGGCGCCATTGTATGTGCGGAACAACTCATATTTGGAGTCGAAACATCGCGATACATCGGGCTATTGAAAATTATATTCGATTCTCGCATGTTTGTGATCGATCTTAACGGGCTGAAATCGAACTTAATTACGGCGCTTTCTTTTTGAGATATGTCGAGTTGTGTATAAAGTACGTCGATGTACTGCTGGCCAACGCAGTTCGCCCCATCGTGGTTTTGATGGATTTTCGCTGGGTTGTTTATTAGGAGTTTTCCCACTCGGAGGGCCCAAAGGCCGTTTTGATGACATGTGAGGCCGTTTTGATGACATATAAACACTACAACAACAAAAATAGCAAGAAAACATTAAAATATAAAATTATACAACAAACAGAAGTACAAATTTAGGCTCTGTTCGTGATAAAACATCGACAGAAATCACACCATCAACTCCCGCGAATGCGAGAACTGAGTGACAAATCAAGCAAGAAACCCCAACTTCAACTCCGAATTTGACCGTTAAAACGGCGAGGCCCGACCTGGCCCACTGTACTTTCCTTAAAGTTCAACTATCGAACTTACGTTCTATGCAAAAATAATCTACAGTACTGATTCTTGTTTGTAAAGGAATGAGCAAATGTTCATGCGTGTCTAACGATTACGCCAACCAAACATTTATCATATAGCATGATTTCAGTCGACTAGTTTTGGTAGCAAAATCGCTTCCTTTGATTCAGAACCTGACGAATGACTGGCCAAGATATTATTCTTCAAGCTCCAAGAAAACAGTCCGTTAAAACATTAAAATTTCGCCGAAATCGCACGAAGAAGATGAGACCTTCTTAAAATCCGACGACAAAATGGTCCGCCATTGCTTCTACCGAGGTGACATATGATTGGTCGAAAAATGTCACGTGAACCGTGTCCAACACCGCCTGAGCTAATCTGCAACATAGTCCACGTCTTGGCCTATAAATGCCTCCATCACAAATACGCGACTCACTCCACGGTTTCGAAACCACGTGTCAAATGCCCGGGGGTCAACCCGAGGTACGCAAATGCCCCACCCCCGGGACGGGCAACATTAGGAAATGCCCCGGGGTTGCCCGGGGGGATGGGCACTGCTGGAATTGACTGATGCATTACTTCATTGTTAACTTGTTTTCAGCAATTAACAATGCAAATAATATATCGTCGGTTGTAGGTTCCAACCAGTGAACTGTTGAAGAACAAGGAATGGAGAGATGCTGTGGCAACCAGGGCATTCTATACATCAGAAACTCAAAAGTATGTACATGCATATCAGTATTCCACTGCTTTAATTAAGTGTTACCTTAGAATGTGCATGGTGTCTTGAGGGAAGGAGCTTGCGCCCAGTAGAAAAGGGGTGGGAGTCAGGAGAAGATCGAGAGGGTGGGAAGCAGGAGTCCCAAGGTGGAGGGAACCAGGAGAAATTGAGAAAAATGCTATAACATTTCATTATATTTTGCAATATCAAATTGGAGTACAAAGAGTAGGGAACTACTACAGAATGAGGTCAAAGTGAGAATAAAAGCTACAGGAAGCGGGAGAAGTCATACATGAAGCCGGAGACTCAGACCCCCCTGCCCCCCACCCCCCCAAGAATTGTGTTATTTTGAACATGCAAGGAACTGACCCTTTTAGTTTAATATGATCATTATTGTTGACATTTTTTGATATTTTTGGAGCAATAATACATAAGGGGTAGCTAGAAGTGAAGATTTAGCTTTGTGTGGAATCAATGTTTAATTATTGAAAACAATAATATTGCCATTTTATGATATTCCTTGACCACGTTTTTGGAAAGGATGTCTCCACAATTTGACAGTACACAGCTCAGTTTAGGGTTACACACCAATCTAAAACAGTAATCTGATTTTCTTTGTACGTAATCCAGGTTATACAGTGGAGTTGACTGGAGCTCAAGAATCCCACCATCTGTCCCTCCGCCATGCACCACAGTTGAGCGACAGCCAGATATGGTGTCATACAGATTTGCTACAAAACGATATGCCCCCGGGCCTGAACTTTGGCAGGTATTATTACTTATGAGTGCGGCATTTATGTGCTGCTTCAATTTTGGCCTTTGTAGCTTGAAATGGGGGTTGCTAAATAGGTCATATGTCAAATTTGTAACTCAGTCTGCTTAAATCTAAATCTGGTCATTCTGAAATATGCAAATACAAACAGTAAATATTGTATAGAATATTTAAAGATAAAGGGCATCCTCTTCACTACTGGTCTGAGATAATTATTATAGTGTATATTTAATTCTGTATTCCAGGCCCGTAGGGTCGGGGGGTTCGAGGGGTTCGAACGAACCCCTTAAAATTTTTGAAGTCGGCATTTTTGGGAGGTTGAAAAGATAATTTTTTTTTACACAAAACAATCAAAAGACTGTGAGCGGTCGATTACACAGACTTCTACCTTCCTTGCCAGGATTATTGGAGGAAGCCGCAACATTTTGGCACTATAATGAGATGATCTAATCTTTTGGATTGGTTAAATGATGTCAGATAATTCATCATTCTTTCAATTTTTTGTCCACTCATCCATACTGCATGTAATTTGTGTTTTGCAAACTGTCTAAATGCACACACTCATTTCTAAACATTTCAGAATTTTTGAAGAATGAAAATAACTTTTCGAAGAGCTAATAATGAAGGAAAATGCATCCCACCTCAGATGATCTCAAAATGCAGGAAATGGCACTTGAGAGAACAATTAACCTAAATTTGTAAAATTTCCTTGGCAGGGGGGGGGGGGCATGCCCCCAGACACCCCCTAGAGGCTCGTGCCTCCAGCGCTAAAGAGTACCTCCCAAAAAATAAAAGAATCCCCCTCAACAGAATCCACCCTACGGGCCTGTATTCTGTGATAGGCTTGCGACTTTGAGCTTTTTTTGGCCTGAGACAGGTAGGGGTTTCTAGTCTGAGCAGAGTACTTCCACCCAATTGTTTCCAACTTCTCCCTCTCCCCCACCCCCACCCTGGTTGTTGGCTCATCACACAATCTTCCTTTTACATGGCAAACCTCAAATCTTGAATGTTTGCGACTTGGGTGTTAGGAATTTTGTTGTTATTTGTATAAACAATATTTGGGGTAGGTTAGTCCATGTTACCTCGGATACTGTGCATTTCAAACTAATCTCTTAATGCAGCATTGTTTAAAGTGTCATTAATTAAAAGTTTATTTCAATGTTCTGTTGTTTTAATTTGTTTTTAGCAAATGGGTAGTAGACCACACAGCTGGGATTTTGTTCAATCACGCAATGGAAATCATGTACATGGACCTATTGATTTGTAAGTAATTGTAGTCAGCTTACACTGTCTCTTTCCTCATTGCCGGCACCTCCAAATCAAAACCTTCTGACTCACTGATCATCATAACAAGTGTCCACTTTAATTTAGGAAGAGAATGAAAGGGGGGGGGGGGGGGGGTAGGGAGAGGGGCTGATTCTCGTGCTCCCTCAGTACCATTTACACCTGAGTGGGCCCCACCTCTAGCTACAGGTGAATTTTTCTGGCAAAATATTGTGCAATGCTGCAACAATTTGCAATTTTTTCCATTTCCTGTCACATGTCACCATTTAGGAAATCCACTTCCTGCCTTGTCTTCTCCCACATGCTGTACTCTTCCTCCTATTCACCTCAGCTACCACCCCACACTAGAGAGGTGCAGTTCACCCCACCCAATTAAAGACCACCCCCACCCTTATCAGCTTCCCAGATTGAGAGAGATGTTTACATGAAAGCAGTGGGAGAACCTGTTGTCAGAAAAAAAAAACGTGATGCTGGAATTCATGTCAGGAGAAATTAGGTTAGATGTAATTGCCGCAACACTATAATCTTGACATTAACCAGCAGATTGTGTGCCGCATGTGCATGCCAGTTAAGAATTTTGTTCTTCCACCACTTGAGAATGATTAGAATGCAAAAAATGTGTCAATCACAAAAAACTGTAATGGATCGTTTGCTCAATAACAATTGGCCATGTTCTAAACGAGCAGGGGACTGGGTACGAACATATTTTTTTCTTGGTACGAACATTCAATATCGATTGAATTGAAAATGAGGCACGTCATCTGAAAGAGCATTCAAAAATTAGTAAATTCACCAAATTTGATGGTTATTGGTTTAAACGCAAAGGCATGGTACACTTTTAAAATAAGAGAGCTTAGTATGGATTGGAGGATGCCTGTCCCTCCAATCCATACTAAGTGTACCATGCCTGTGGGTTTAAACCAATACCCGTCAAATTTGGTGAATTTACTAATTTTTGGATGCTCTTAAATCAGATGACGTGCCCCATTTTTCAATTCAATCGATATTGAATGTTTGTACCGAAGTGAAAATATGTTCGTGCCCAGTTCCCTGCTCGTTTAGAACATGCCTAATTAAATGTACTTCTTTGTGTTCTGCAGCTGCAGTCCAAGCAAAAAGACAGGGCACATACCAGGATACAGGTTTGTTGGACAGACATGATGTACAGTGTACATATGTACAAAGTTATAAAGTTACAAATTAAGTATTTGAGAGCAAATCAGCTGTCAAATTCTCAGGGTAGTCCTAAGTGTAAGTGTATTTAGTTCCTTACATCTCTCACTACCCCACCCTTTTATTTCAAGAAGTACAAATCCTTGATGTAGCTGATCAATTTAAAACTTTCTTATGTAATCTCTTCAGTGGACATGCTCCTGGCTTTGGTGAAAGAGATCATCCGAGAAAAACGTTCACTCCTATTGCTGTAGTGCGGACCTCACAGCCGAGATATGCAGACACGGCAAGGTAGGTTGTATGCTTGAATGAATTTAATACTTTGAAAACTTAGTCTGATCGATTTTTATTAATTCTCTACTATCTGATGTCACAGGGATCCAATTCTGAAATTAAAATATATATATATATATATGGATACAACATCACGACAAGGATGTTCTTGATGAATTATATATATATATATATATATATATATATATATATATATATATATATATATATATATATATATATATATATATATATATATGTAATGGCTGAATGAAGAAGTGAAACCCATCCCGTAAATACAACATGTAAGGTAATTGAGTGAAAAGAAGAAAGAATTGCCCTGAGCGGGATTTGAACCCACGTCCCCCTGAAACCGGTAGGGTGTGATGACCACTACTACTGTAGTGGTCATCACACCCTACCGGTTTCAGGGGGACGTGGGTTCAAATCCCGCTCAGGGCAATTCTTTCTTCTTATATATATATATATATATATATATATATATATATATATATATATATATATATATATATATATATATATATATATATATATATATATATATATATATATATATATATATATATATATATATATATATATCCCCGTGGGGGGCCAGTAAAAAAAAAATCATACGGTGTACAGGAAACCTCCGCCACGAGGAAAAACCTTTTTATTTACCATTTTTTGAAAGAAAAGGGAACTCTTTTACACATCCTCAGTGGGATACTGTTTGTTGTTTTCTAAAACGTTTCACTTGGATAACCAACCTAGGCCCCCTTTTGTGGAAAGCCCCGGGAACTATTCGGGCCAGCAAAGCCAATTTCAGTTATCTGCATCTTAAAAAACAGAGAAGTGTATAGGCCTGAAACTTCGTATGAAGGAAAGCTTTGTTCATAATTATTAAAAAATATCATGGAATAAAACAGCTCTGTAATCATAAGGTTTAAGTTTTTGCTGTGGCTCTCCGGCTGCGAAAACGTTTCGGGAACTTCAAGAAACGGGCGCCTGGTTCGCAGATTAGCCCATTAAATGCTTTGATGAATAAACCGTTTAGCGTTTTGTGGATCTGTTCAAGGTATTTGAAAGGGCTTTTCAAATACCTAAAATGCAGTTTTTTCTACCCTTTTTAATTACTTCTACTCTACAGCCATTCGGCGCTACAATTTTATGCTTTTACATAATATACACGAAAAAAGCACACTATTTTTAATAGGCCATATGTTGGCCTATAGTGGCATAACGTGCTATACTCTTGAGAGTGCGATTATGGTTTTTTTTACATTTAAAACACACCTATACGAGGATTCACGTTTACATTTTCGATTTTCCAGGCGTGGTAATATTCCCGGATACGCTGGCTGTGTGTTGTTTACAGCTCATCATCCTAGCCACAGTAAAGAACCACAGCCTAAAGCATCTACGACTGCTAGAATACACAGGTGTGTTTATGGATTGCATGTACATGTAGTGTTATCATGTGAGTTTGAATTTTCAAAAAAAAAATATATCAAGATAAACGGTAATTCAACTTCGCGTACTTCCATGATTATAAGTATTCACGACACGGGTAACGGTTTTTCGTCACCAACACCTAAAAGTTCTCAGACACGTACCTTTCGACCGATTTGGCTGAAAATTCCTTTGACAACTCGTCAACAGGCTTTAGTTTTTTCTTCCAAACGTTATCAGACTATAGAAAAAAAACACCTTTTGGGGAAAAATGTGACATGGTTTTAATGGCTATGTGCGATGGAGAATCTCCGATGTTATTACAGACATGGTTTCTATAATTAGGTTCAGAAAGGAAAATGATGAATATCACTTCCTTTTTTAGTGCAGAAACGACATACATGTACGTGGTACACGGAATTAAGATTCTTTGTTTTTGAGACTTTTGGGGTGTAATATACAATTTGCTAAAGATTTCTATTAATTAATATCAGTACACAGAAACTCGTTAACGCAACAAGGCCAGTTCGGGTTTTGACACGTTTTTTATATAATGGTGTACAACTGTAATATTTTTCTATTTCAGTGTAGTAAATTGAGTATCCAACGTCGGCAAACAGCCAAACTGAGCTATCGTGCACAAATATTTACAATCCCTTTACCAAATGGTGTACTTATTTTTCTCTTACAGAGAACTCAAAGTGCCATCAAAAGTTCAGCTGTCGCCATTCAGACATAAAGGACCCATGTCCAAGATGGTGACGCTAACTCGCCCATTCAATCCATTTAACAAAGTTTAGGTGAAGTGTTGGAAGTCCATAGGACAAGTTGTATTCCTGTGTGTGTTGAACTGCATTTTGTGAGTGTGTGAACATGCATGGAAGGTTTTTTTTTTCTTTCGGCATGGTAACGAACTTTGCCGCGGCGTACTTGAAGGTTCATTGGGCTAGCCTAGTACCCAGGCGTTATCTTCCCACTTCCCGATTTGGCGCGAAATTTCCTGACATCACCACATGACAACCCGTTCCCAGGCCCTTACGTGAAATTGACGCTCGCTCAAGAGAAGAGGAGAGCGCCTAGGGACTATAGGCTGCCATTGCGTCATTGCGGTTCAACCGCAACTGGTTTTGGTATGTTTGATTGAAGCCTGAACCCAATTCCAACCAACTCAACCAACCTATAGAACAGTTGATCCCAATAGATCACGACTGATTGTAAAAGATCGCAGAAAGGTATCTCCTGGCTAGTCCGCACAGTCGCGCGCATTACAGGATGTTGCCTATGGTGAAAGACTCTAAGAGCAAGCGTAATGGTGCATTTGTGTGAAAGTTCATAAAGTAGGCCTGTTAATTTCATGATGCGAAGTGCCAGACGGTATGCGCGCGAACAAAGTTTTTAACTTATTTAGTATTTTCGTTAATTGCACTAAATTACCCGCCGCTCTCAGTGGTTGAGACGACGAATCTGCGAAGGAACGTTTAGGTCTTTTGAGTACTGAGTTCTTTCGCAAATACAATATAATGGTGTACAAAATGGAAATTGTAAACACATTTTTAAGTCATTTACGAAGCGATTTTCGTGGTTGTCAACGATGCAATTTTATTTTTTTACGATTTTGTTTTTGTTTCATTGCGGGCTTAAGTTTGGCATTTAGAAAAAAAGAACAGTTCTTTTTAGTTCTTAGAAAGTGACAGAGAAACACAGAAGTTAAGAAAGTGCAGAAAGTGGCGGAGAGGACCCAAACTTTTTGGGCTGGAGGAGTGTTGTGTGACAATTTTCAAAGAACGGTTTTTCTTTCAGTTTCCCAGGAATGATGTTAAGTTGTTTTTCTTCTTATTATTTCGGGCTATTCAAGGATTTATCGATTTAGCGTGCCTTTCCTCTTAAAAAATAAAATAAAGAGTATCGTCACGCAACACTCATTTTTAAAAGAAAAGGGCAATTTGTATAGGTAATCACATGATTTCGAGTGCAATTTAGGATAAATCAGCACGAGTAAATCTTTCAAAGGCTAACCAAATTGCACGAGCCCGTAGGGCGAGTGGAATTTGTAGCCTTTGAAAAATTTACGAGTGCTGATTTATCCCAAATTGCACGAGAAAAATCATGTGATTACTTGTTAATAATACACATACAAAAATTTATCTGCAAGTGGATGACAAACAAGATGTGTTCGGTCGCTTACCTTTCAGAATCGTTGTTAAAACATTACGGAGTTGCCAAGCTTTGTAAATCCAAATACAGCTACGGAATTTTAAAGCTCTCTGTCATGCATTATCAGGTGCTTTCATCCTCATTCAGTTACATGGGAATGAGCTGAAATGTGCGATTTCAATTCAGGCTTGTAATCTTCCTTCTTTACGCAGCTTTACGAGCTGTCGTGAAAGAAAATCCTCGATTGGTAGCCTTCAGTAGTTTCGTAGAGCCTCTTCTGTGCTGCACAAACGTCCAGTTGCTAGTATATTAGTTTATACACTGATAATTTTCGTTAAATCGGTCTAACTTTGCATTAATTGATGTTTTTGTTCTCTCCAAACGCTCCGACAGCGGCCGCCATTTTGTTTGGCGCGCACTCGCGGCTTTCCTGTCAATCAACTTAATTTCAACTTTCTGCACTCAATTTCACCTTTTTGCACTCAATTTCAACTTTCTGCACTGTTTGGGATTAATTGACGTGCTCTCAGCCAATGAGCTTGCTGAAATTTTTGCATGTGTATTATTAGTTTGAAAACGTGCTTTCTTTCATGTAAATCTGATCAATGGAGATGAAGCAGTGTGTGACAAGACACATTCGCGTTACTCCAGTGTAACCTTGTTTGTACATTAAAACTCTGTAAATAGCACAAACAGTTTTTACAAAGTAATATTTATTAATTTAACAGAATCGGGCATTAAACGCTCTGTTTTATTCTAATAAACTTTGCAAACACTTGTAAAATGTCTCGTTTCTGTGCCTGTCCTAGACGCCATCAGCCAGTATAATTAACAATTATTCACCGAAGTGGAGGTGAATAGTATTGTCCTTTTAAGCCACTGCTAATTGACATTTTGGACCGGCAAAACCATTACATCAAAACCAATTTTTACGAAGTGAGCACGAGCGCAAAGCACGATGGGGTGGGATTGGGGGTCGAGCTTTGCGCTGGCTTCCAGCTCTCTCGCGATTCTTTGACTTTAGTAAATATTTAACGCCCCATCGGTTTCAACAACCCGCCGCAGACATAGTGACTTTATATACAATTAGTTTTAGTTAGTTTATCGTAATCATAAAGTAGATTAACTTAGTAATAGTTCTAGTTAGTAATTAATTGTAAATCTAGGAATTGTAAACTTAAACATTTTAATCGTAATTTTAGTTTTTAGCTAAGTTAAATTTAATAATCGACCCCACCACAAGCTTTAAGCTTTATTATTATCGTGTTTAAATAAAGTTTATCTATCTATCTTTCCCTGCGAAGAAATAGAGGGCTGCGGGCAGTCTTATTTTCACCAGGGCTTTAGAACATATAAACTAGAGTGGGCGGTTTTTTTTTCTTAAGTAACTGTAGCTTGAATTTACTGTCGCCGTGTAAATAAATAAAGTTTATCTATCTATCTTTCCCTGCGAAGAAATAGAGGGCTGCGGGCAGTCTTATTTTCACCAGGGCTTTAGAACATATAAACTAGAGTGGGCGTTTTTTTTTTCTTAAGTAACTGTAGCTTGAATTTACTGTCGCCGTGTAACGCTATTGCGTTTTTTAAGCGATGACGTCGGCATTTTTGACGCCATCGCTTAATGCTGGCACGCGATTTGGAAATTTCACGTTACGATGTTACGGTGTGAGAATTACTCCATGAATCGAAGTGCATCGGTACCCGGTTCCTAAATCCGCCATCTTGGTTTTTGGCGAAGGAGAAAACGAAAGAGTTAAATTATATTTGATGAGTTCTATCAGATTAAGTTAACAGAAACCTCTACATTTTACACGGCCGTGCCAGTGTAAACAAGACAGCGTTTGACCTTACAAGAATCGTATATCGGATGTCACGCTACAATATAACGCAACGTTTGTTAAACAGCAACAATTATGGAAAGTCTAAAAATATAACTGAAATAAAATAAACTGTTACTGTTGTTCAATAAAAGCAAATCTATGACATCATATTTACATCTTTGTGATTCCATAACTATCATATCAAATAACAAATTTGAATTTTAACAGTCCTCGGCACAATTCTAATTTATGCAATCACAGGCTTACCAGACTTTGTTTGTGAGGTCACAGCACGCCCCATATAAATATTCAAATTTTCTCGCTAATCGCTATTGTAAATATTTAAGCTTCCTAAAATCGGCTTTTACTGCTGTCTATTTGCAATAAAATGAATAAGAAACATTTTCGCAATGTTTAAGTTTGTTTTTACGCAGTTTTTTTGACGATTTGAAGCGTGCGAGAGCAGTTCTATGAGTTAAAGTTTTGACTCGTGTATAGAATACTAATATTTACACAAGGCGTGCAACTTCCACATCCAAGAATCGGGTACCGCCTCTGGAATGTAGCCCAAAAAATATCTTTCCCCTACTCGCTTTAGTAAGAGCTCCCGGTCCTCGATAGAACAGTCTTTGAACTATAATCTGGCCAAATTTGAGTCCAATCAGTTCGCGAATAGTTCTTTTAAACTTCGCTGGAATATCAAATTAGGTCGTAAATTTGCCGATTTACTATGATATGTACCAGTTGTCGGGACAATTTATGCAATTTTCGCTAAAATTGGTCAAAATTACTGCCCATGCCCGCCCTAGAAAGCAGAACGTGCCCCACTACAAAACCTCCTCTGGGACACCCCAAAGAAACTCTTCGGAAATGTCGACAGAAAAGCCAAAGACAACCGGGCCTGGGAAATTAATTTATTTAAATATTCAGTGAATTCCTGAATATGGAAATAAGCGCTCAGGAATGGAAGTTGCTAATAATTATTTCGCTCACCCGACCACCACCCCTGCTCCCCCACTGTCTGCCATTCTTTTACAAAACTCCCTGTTGAACTGAACATTATCTATGCCAATTACCTTCACCTTCCTCAGTTGGATAACAATCATTTAACACAAATTGTCAGCTACTTTTATTTTCGTTAATGCCGCGAAAAGTCATCGCTTCTGCAAGCATTGCGTGCCGTATATTTTTTTTCTGTCGATGAGCACCATATGTAGTCAAACGTCATTCAAAGTGATCTGACCAATCACAGCAAACAAATGAATATTTTTTCCTGACAATCAGGATGATATTCTTTAGCTGATTATTACTTTTGATCTGATCGCTCGTACCCTTGTGTAGTGAGGATTACAGGGTTCAAAAAATTACGGCCTGGTTTCCACGCTTGCACTTCTTTCGCAAATAAAAGGAGAACGTTTTATGCAGCGGTCGTCGTTCCAGGTAGAGTTCCATTGCATGTTATGAAAGAACCCATTCAAAGTCAGTATACAGTTTTCAAATTCATTGCCGTTTGGTTCGCCCTGATGCCATCGACTATAAGACAACGCTGAGCCATCTTCCCATCTCCAATCTCGAGAAGGGCGAGAGGTTCCAATGTCACGCAATCCAATCCACCCCATGTACTTATCCGGTTCGACGACTCGGGTGACAAACTCGTGTTCTTCAGCAGTGTGAAGTATCACCAAGCTTCCGTTCATCTCCTTGCAACGCGAACTTGCATCGGACCAGTTTAACGCTTCACTGAAGTACTTATAGCATGAGAAGTCGAAGAGTTTCCACTCCAGGTCAGCGCCACACGGCAAAACTTTTATCAAAAAAAAAAATAAATTAAATAAAAAATAAATAGCTTCTGTTCTTTGAACAGCATAACACTAATGAAGCAAATTTTCTTTGTCGTTTTTTTTTCGCTGATCTTTTCATTGGACAAAAAAGTTCCCCTTTGAGGGGTATAGAATGATAAAATCCGAGACTCGCCGAGACGCCGAGACCCTCATTTAAAATCCGAGACCGAGACTTACATATTTTCTTTCAAAGCCGAGCCCGAGACACCGCGATTTAAAAATCCGAGCGCGAGACTCTATGATCTAGAAATCCCGGCGCGGGACTATTACAGCGCTAGTCTAACGCTCTGTAGTTCTCTGCTTTGCTGTTATTGTTGCCGTTGTTTTGTGACGGCTCAAACTGATTAAAACATTCGCTTGGTTTGCGAGACTCGGAGACTCCATTTTAAAATTCGAGGTTCCGAGACGAGCGTTTTTTTTTGCGAGCTCGAGATTCCGAGATTCTAGTTTGCTACGCCGAGATTTCGAGACCCGCTTAAAATTTTCCGAGACCCACGATTTTTCAAGCACCATTCTATACCCCTCCTTTGGGCGGCTAGAAGGCGAACTTTGCTGACGTCAATGTTATTTTTTTACTAAATCCATTACCATACAACTTTGCGTAGAAAAGGCATTATGCTATACCGTAAAATTCCGGTTATAAGCCCCCCCGGTTATAGCACTTCCAGGATTGAACGCAAGTATTGTTTAATAAGTACTTCATGTTTGACTGGGTTATTTGACATTTCCATATTACTTCATATTTGACAGAATTAGGTGTGTTTTGGTGAACTTTTATTAATGAGGACACTTTGTGATACCTATCATAAAGAACGTGCATCTCATTAGCGTTCAATCCTGGACATATCTGACCTAACGAAGAAGTTGTATAAGCTCAGGGCTTATAACCGGAATTTCACGGTACGCGATTTGACTCCAAAAAAAGTTTTGCCTTTCCAAAAATGCAGAATTGTTCTACGGCAAAAGCACTAATGAGCCATTTAATTCTTCGTATTTTTTTAATTACAAAAATCTTGGTTTTTAAACTCGCCTTATTCACTCGTCTTAGTTATTGAATGCATTGGGCGCAAATTTCTTGCATGGAACAATCGTGTCATGCCCTACCAGTATTCACGAAATATTCAGAGTTGATATTTTAGTAGCTTGATAGGAAATTGAAGGGCTTAAGCTAATGAGGCAAATAAAGATTTGTGTAAAGTATAAAATTTCGCCTGTGAGGCTTTTTTTTTCTTGTTTTTCAAAACGAAATTACTCACACATCTCGCAGTAATCTCCAAGGTAACCTCCAGTACAGTTGCAGATGTAGTCATCCATTTCATAAAGCGCTTGGCACGTGCCCCCGTGTTGACATGGAAAGCTTTCGCATGGACTCTGTTGATATTAAAACAAATGGCCGGTTTTAACGGTTAAATATTGACTTTTAAAGTTCAATACCCCGAGGATTCCTTAGTTCGGCCTAATCACGGATGAAAAAGAAAAACATTCAACTTACTGAAATGCTGTAGTGATGAAAGATTGAGCTCTGTTGAAATCTTTCTGGAGAACTGTATTTGTCTGAAGAAAGCAGTTCACACAGTACTTTTCCGTCGTGTCTTGAGTTCACTCCAATGTTGATAGAAACACACACATTAACATACAGTGTTTTTCAGATCTAGATTCAGCGTAAGCTGTTTGGATTCTTTTGCCGTCTATGGCGAAAAATAAATCACTTTTGAAGACTGCGTACTGAAATCTTTCAGTAATGCCCCTTTGAAGAGGTTTTTCCTGCACAGAGAACACGACCAAATGTGAAATACAAAAAATGAAAAGAGAAGATAACTTTAACTTCCAAAACATCATATAATTTAGCGTAAACGTTCGAAGACACAATTATAACTCAGACATTCACTAAAACGTAGATATATGAACTATATGGAAAACAATCATTTTAAAGCAAGAGACCGAAAGACAAAAGCATGAATTACATAATGACAAATTAATCTTATATTTCTCTCAGCGGTGTAAGTTTTCAAAAGAAATCGCAGGTGCAACTTGACTTAGAAACGAGATCAACATTGTTCAGCAAGACAAAACATTTGAGCTATGAAAAACTTAACCTAAATGATACAATTTCCATTAGACTTCCAGTGTACTATTTTATTCGGAATTCTCTTCTTCATAATAAAATATTAAAATGTTTACATCGAGCTACTGAGAGGACATTTTTTAAAAAGTATAAACATCAATATGTTATATGTAACAGATGAATGTCAAAACACCCGCAACTTCGAGAGACTTAAAAACTGTGTAATCACTGTCTGTTGTGTTAAACTTAAGAACACGGAGATGAATGTCATAAATTAATTATAAGTCTAGCATTCAGTTCCTCTAATTTCAAGCATTTGAATTTCTTTTTTTTTTTAAAGTTTAGGAGGAAAATTGCGTCCGTCTAGACAAAATGTATTAAATGGTAGAAACGAAAACAATATCGTCTTGTTAGCGTGTGAGTATGAAAAGCACTTTTAAAGATTACTTACAAATGTGGCAAGAAGATTTAAAAGAAATTAAATAGCTTATATTTATCAAGCTTCCTTTAATCTTGGTTTCATGGCGTGCTGTCTAATAAGCCATTTTCGTATTCTCGGTTTTGAACTGGAACTAGCGTGCAATGGAGGCTAATGCGGGGGAATATCATTAAAAACAGCTTCATCTCATTTGCATCAGAAAAGATTTACCCGCATTAGCCTCAATTGGAAGCTAGTTCCAGTTCGATACCGAGAATACGAAAATGGTCTATTGAAATTTTTTTTTCATATTTCTTAAGTTTTTCACACAAACCCAGAAATTGCTAATCGTTAGTAAAGATTAAAAGCGTGAGAATACGTAGGTTGATAATTGGATCCGTGAAAGCGTTAAAAAGGAGACTTATTTACGATTTTTAGAAGACGTATTGTAGTACGTATTACACGGCAACGGAGATTAGTTAAAGCACAAACTATATTGCAATAAAAAAGATGATAATTTACGTGTAATAAATTGTACAAATCTACGAAGTGAGTTTTTTTTTGAAAAAAAAAAAAGGTTAAAAGCGTTATTTACACATTGTCCCAATAACTCGCAACATGGGGAAATTCGCACTTTAAAGAGCTTCTTCGCCCTGGGCAGTTTATTTACTTATTAACCACAGGAATGCGTTTATTTTCAGTTGATTGTGATTTTTTTATTCATGTCTGCTAGCAGCGACAAAAAACAACTTTCTGTTTAGTTTACAATCCGAATAATTCATAACTGCGATCTTACAACTTAATATTTACAGTGAAACGTCTTAAACGTCAGTAGAATCACTATAGTTCCAAAATTTGTCTGTATGTAGGAGTCAAATAAAGCTTGAGCAACCGCCAACGTTGGTCGACGAGCAACCCTTCAACTTATGCATAGGAGTCCCATCCGTTGATATATTTTGTTTACAAACCTATCTGGTATTCACTCGGTGCACTGCAGTACACAAGACCTCAAATGCATACGAAAATTGGCGTCTAAAGGCTTATTCACACGCTGCGATTTTTCGGGCCGATTTCCAGGCCACGACAAATCGGAAAGTGAATCGGCGATTGTGATTGGCGTTCCGATGTGCGCGCGATACCAATCCGACAAGTCGGCCGATTCGGAAAAATCTGTCGGACCGCTGCACAGATTGTCGCTTGTCGAGCCTGATTTTTTAAACGCAAACGCAATCTACAAAAGTTTAAAAGCAAAAAAATTGTATCCGCAGTATATTACCTATCATTTTGTTTTCCAAAACGATTTATAAAAAAAGGTTTTGACTATAAAACTTTCATGTGCATGAAGTGCTTGCCTGCACATTATACCGATTCGCTGCTACCCGATTTATCGTAGCCGACAAATCGCAGCGTGTAAATCAGACTTAATTCTCTTTGTCAACCATTAAACTACGACAAAAACACCGTTTTGTTCCAAAGGATACCAGACCTTGGGATATATAACAATGCCCACACCAAGGCATAATTGCTAACAAAAACATCAAGTCAACCTCAAAATACTATCAAGCTATCTAAAAAAAATATGACTACACGGATTAATCTCAATTATTTACATGTAACGTTAGTCTGAAATGTTGTGTTGTCAGAAACATTGTGTAGTTTCATTTTACATCAAGTATTCCTGACACTCTCCCATAGTAGAGATAGATACTATCTGTATGTTACAGAGATGCAACGTTTTTTATTGCACGAGATCTGACAATGAACAAAAACTTCACTTCTGGTATAATGAGGAATTACTATTAGTGTTAACGTATTGGTAAAGATTCAATGAAAGCTCTGATTTAATCCAACCATTGACATCCTCCAAGCTGGGGAATTTCCATACAGCTTGCTGTGTCCCTTTAGTGCCTTGTGTGCAGTAATCATTTCTTAAACTTGGATCTTGGTATTTTCCCCCCTGATGACTGCTTGTGCAAGTAACAGTTTTCTCTAGGGCTGGGCTAAAAAGACTGCTCAAGTCAGGGGGGTCCTCCATGCTCAGATGAGGATAAAACTGTTTTATGATTGTAAAGCTTGGATGGTGAAACTTCACTGTTGAAGGACAAATCAGGAAAACCTGTTACAAAAAAATAAATAAATAGTTTTGAGTGTTAGCCATCCATATATGTAAAGCACTTATAGGTAAGGGGGGCGCAAATGTATGTCACGCTATCATTTGCTATCGTCTGTCACACTATAGCATGTCACAACACACTTCCTTTTGTCACACAGCTTAAAAAAAAATACGTTTTTGCACCAGTGTGATACAGTCTTAAACGGGACTTCAGTTTAAGTTTATGTGAGCCTTTGCAGTCTCAACTACAAAATTGTCTGATTGACAAGGATTTCTTTTCACGTTCTGCATTTTTTATGGTAGTAGAAATACAGCACCTAGACAAATGCTTTCTTGTTTTGAATATTGATATGATATACATCTTTCCCATTAATCCATTGAACTAACAATAGTATATTGATAATATATGACAAATTTAAAGAGAATGACCACACTTTGACGGAACTCTTAAAACATGATATGATAAAAACATGATAATGTAAAGACAAACACATTAGATGTATTGCAACTATTGTGGGTTGGTTTTGTAGTCAACCGGAGATGATATACTCAAGAACGGCAGCAAAGTGACTCTAATTTATTCGTTTCATAAACTTTCATAAATGATCTGACTACTGAATAAAATACTCACTAAAAACAAAAACGAATAAATTAGAGCTGCTTCATTGCTGCGATCACACTTTGGTGACTTCAGCCATATCAAACTGCGCTAGCCTTGCTTCCTGAAAACTACATAACAGTTGCAGTCTGCGCATGCAAGCACAGCATTAAATTGATGCATGATAACATAAAGACAAACACATATTAACTATTATGAGTGATTTTCTAAAGCTGTGTTCACCCTAGGCCGAAACATGATTACTCAGATCACGAATGAAACATGTTTCACTATGAAAAGTGTTCACATCAGGCAGTGCATTGCGCGAATCATGATTGAAACATGATTATTCTGATCATGATTGAAACTACCTCGTGAGGTTGTTTCAATCATAATCAGACTAAACACGTTAAAAATGGCGAACATGCGTTGAGGAGGCGAGTGCCCCAAAGCTTAAAAATTGGGCCTTCTTTGAGCTTCTATGGGACCAAATGTTTATTTAAAATATGGGCTAACGAATCGATACAACAGGAATTATCGGCAATGGGTAGAAAGCAGAATATTTGGCAGGACATAGCCACGAATGCTTACGACGGCGGATACAAGCGCACAGCATTGCAGTGCAAAAACCGAACTTCACAAAAAATTCTTCTTTTACAGAAGATAGTGTATATACTGACATTACTGTCTCCTTGCTAAACGCTTGAAAGCCCTGCTCCATCGAAGGGCTACAAATACATAGAAAGACAAAGATTTCATGGAAACTTTATTGCAATTTCGAGCTATATTTTTCGGTTAAAGTGTACAAGATTTATGCAAGAACCGTAAAACCGCATAAATTACACACCAGGCATGAAACGTGTTTGAAACTGACACCTAATGTGAACAATGCAATAACAAGCATGTTTAGGTGAAACATGTTTCCTTGAAACATGTTTATTCTAAACATGTTTCGGCTCAAATGTGAACACAGCTTTAGTCGGCCGGAGATGACAACCAAGAACGGTAGCCAAATAGCACTAATTTATTCGTTTTCGATTCATTTCATGGGTGATTTAACTAACAAATTACTGACCAAAATGAAGACGAATAAATTACAGCTGCTTCACTGCTGTGATCACAAGTGATTGTTTCCAGAGTTTGACATGTTTATGTTGCAAGGCTTATATCAGACACCGGAGTATTGGTTGAATAAAGGAAGAAACCCTGCCCATAATTGTCTTTAAAATGACGACTCAGGGAAAAGTACAGTTGATTATGCTTTTTGAACGAACTTATCGAGAAGTTCTCTTGTGGGTCTCTCCGGTTGCTCTAGTCAGGTAGAGAATTGCGCTTGCTTTAAATTTTCTTAGGCAATAATAGACAGACTATGGTGAGTATTCTCCTATTGCTCTCACATTCTCGTCCAATCGGTTGACCCTGAGAAAAATAGCGACTACTCGTATACTTGAAAAAAAAAAAATAGTCTGCGTCAAGCCAAGTGGCCCATACCGCCGGAGCTTATCCTGGGTTCTGTAGCATTAAGCGACTAGGAGTATTTCCACTCCCCCTAAATTGGATGCTAGCCCATCGCAGGGTTACCCCCCAGTATTATTTCGCCGGTTCCCATTTATACACCTGGGTAGATAAGAGGCAACACACCCAAGAACACAACACAATAACCCGGCCAAGGCTCGAATCCCCGACTGCTCGATCCGGAGTCCAGCGATAGGGAATAGCAATCCAGTAAGGCAGAAGAGAGACTTCTCATCTTTCGACCTTAGGTTCCCTTCCCCTGCCTGCCCATCCTGTTGAAGTTAGGACAGCCACAACCCGCCCTTCAACAAGAATGTCTTATATACCTCCTGTTTTGTTCCACTGGTTTCAACTTGCTGCCTGCTCATCTTGGATATCATTTCCAAATGTTCTTTTAGTGAATCTTCCGAGCCGCCTTTCAGGTCGTACAATGTTAAGTTGTGATGAAATCCTCTTTCGTTTTGGTGACCAGACATGGGCCATGCTAGCAGATGTTGTGGTGGCATGTATGTGTGATAAAAAGTCACGTGATATGTTGTATTTATGTTTTGACTTCTTGCATTGTAAAGGTACTGTTGAAGATGTGCTAAGCAAGGGTATGCGCCCCCCTGATGTAGTATGCCAAACAAAACACAGCCAAGTATGTTCCAGATGCACCAGGATAACAGCATCACGGGGGAGGCAGATGATCCAACCAGGCGTCGAGAAAATAGGATAACAAGTGGTATAAGAACTGGGTTGATATATCGCGGTTCCTGATGTTGTATCAGCGACACCAAGGCAACAGGAACCACAACACTGCAAAAAAGCATGCACTTGACAGAATATATTCCGTGTTCATTGAGGTTATTGTTCTCTACTTCTTTTCTTCTGCTTATAAAAGCTCTCACACTGCCTACAAATGTCCTCTTTTTCCCAGCGAGGATAACTGAAGCGTAGAAAGCCAATGCCAAAGGTCCATACAAAAGTGGCATGTTAACTAGGAAATGAGTAATCCGTGGATGGAGGCCGTGTTGTTTCAGTAAAGATGTGTCTAGGTTGTATGAGACCAAGTTGACGGGAGTAAAAACAAATTTTCCTTTCTGCAAATAACCGAAGTAATGTGAGTCTGTCAGGATTAGAATAGACACTGTCACAAGGCTGCCAAGACCCAAACAAATGCAATACCTGAAAAGATTCCCAATGAGTTTTATAATGCTTATATCGGATGCCCATTTCAGACAACACATATCCAGCAACCACCAAAACAACGGGACACAAGCAAAGGCGACAAAGGTCGGGCGGATCCAGATCCCAACACCTACAACAGCCCCCATAGCAAAATATCGTGCGATGTCTTTTGTCGTTTGTAACATGTTGCCATTTGTCCTCGATGAGACAACCAACTGGAGAAGCAAGGCGAACAAGATGGCCTCGGCGGTATTAGAAAATGTTCGCGTGTAGAGCACGAGAGTGACAAAGGAGGACCCAAGCAGACAGAGCGACGGCTCTGGGTCGATACGAAGGGAATGGCAAATTCTATAAACTGACAGATCGATGACCAGCGTTGCAGCAGAAACACAAAGCCTGGGAGCCACAATGAGTGTCCTTGTCGTGATAGCTTCTACACTGAAGAACATTTTCAAGATGTAAAACGAAATACCAGTGAAAACGTACGGGAAGACGGCCGAGCGAGCAGGGAAGGTCTCGTTAAATTCCCATGTTCTTGTGTGTTTAAATCCGAATATATCGCCCGCAGTGATCTCTGTGGCTTGAAAGAACTCATCCGGATGAATATATCCTGTTTGTGGCACGCAAACCCAAGCAAAGCGGAATAAAACTGCAATCAACCACACAAGACCAAGAAATCGAACCGCCATATTGGTACTGAATAGCTGAACGTATCTCAGGTTGGAAATGGATATGACAAGATTAAAAAAGGCTAGTATCTTCCAGTCTAATCTCGGTGTGAAAGTTCAGCATTGATTCTTTGCCGTGTAATCAGGCGTATATTAGACCGCTTTAGGCTCCGTGTGCAAATGAGGCGGTACGTAGGCACCCCTTACAAGGTTTGCTCTCACTAGAGATGTTTAGCATAAGACCACTCCATATGTTAATGATCCACTAGTAGTGGATTTTGGCGAAATACCCAGGAGACTAACTTTTCTTTGTTTTAAAGACGTAAACAAATCTTTGTTCAGCAGAATATTTCATTGTCATGGGCCAGTGTAAAAAGGTGATAATGATTTCAACTTTCCGATAACTGTTGGGGAAAGAATTCTGATATATATATTTTTTTTACTAAAGAATATCCGCACTTTTTAAAAGTTACCATAAAAATGAGAACTACCCAAACCCGCTTGCAACAAGCAAACTTTTGCTGGGAAACCTTTCTCTCTCTCTCATCTTTCGTTTTTAGGCGGCGAAAGAGAAAATGTAGGATCGCGAATTTGTCTTTGACCGTCTTTGAATCAAGCCGCCCGATGTACTGTCGAGAGTGAAAGAAAATAGAACATTTCAGTGATAACTTACAATTTCAACTTTATTTAAATTCAAGAACAAGCTCCTTGCGTAAATAACAAATTGTTTTTCAAAGAACAAAATATATATTTTACTCGCTGTCCGAGCTCTCATACTTGTTTAAGACTGTATCAATTCTTTCCATCATTTTCATCGCCTTCGTGCACATTTCTTTGTGTGCTTTGTGTGCTTCCTTGGCAGCGCGCTTTCCACGGTCATGACGTTTCCGACGTTTCTGTCCTCTAGCAGCTTCCGTTTTGACGGTCTCAGTTTTAGCTTCGGTCATGTCAGCTGCCTCACTACCTGACGAACTGCTGTCGAGGTGAACAGCATGATTGAACTTGGCCCTCGCCCTTCGCTCTTCAGGAGTGGATTTCTTGGAGTATCGTTCCTTACTTTGCTTAATCACGGTCGCCATAGAGGAAGGGTCCGTGGTAAGCGTCTGGCGGGCAGAAGGAATTTGAGAGGTGGCAGAGGTCTGAGAACTGGAGGAAGGCTCACTCGCCTTCTTTAGGCTCTGATTAACGATTCGCTGAAGCCGTTTTATGGCGGCTTTGGAAGTGGCCGTTTGGTAATACTCGTTTGTTTTGCTTTTTCTGAGGTAGTCGCCAGGTAGCATCATCACCCTTTCCTTCATAAAGTCTACGATTTTCTCCCATTCTCCATTGCACTCGTTGTAACCTTGAAGAACTAACGATTCTTCGTCTTTTGTCACCTGGTATCGCCGTTTCTTTTTATCTGCTGTAGGCGTTACAAGTAATCAAAAGGCATTTTAGATCGAGCAAAGTTAATTTCTTTAAAGGAATCTTCGTTCTTACCTTCATTTGTGATTGGTAAGTACTCGTTTTCTCCTTCTTCATCATCGAAGGGGCGCCAAAAAGTTGCCATGTTGGCCCTCTGCTTCTACTCGCAACTGCCTGGAAATCAGGTCCTACTTTTATATTTGAGCTGACGGGTTGTTAGAATTCATTGAGGTTTTCTATTTGTGTTTGAATTGTCTAAAAAGATTACAAAGGTATTTATAATGATATTTTTTAGAATGTTCCCATCGGGACAAGGGCGGGTGAGGTTTTCATGGCAGTTACTACAAAAGTTTGCTTTAACCTGAATGAATATGTGCCAAAGGTAAAAAGTGACATCTACATGTCATATTTTTGATGTTCAAAATACAATAAAAGCTAATCAGTTTGATTTTTCCGTAATTGTCTCGTATGGGCATCTGTTCCATGGGGTAGGAGTGGTTGAGGGTTTCATGACAGTCTTTACAAACGTGAGACGAAACACCGATTGCAAGGCAAGGGTAAAGTGACGCCTACATGTCAAATTTGTTTGGCCTTTGTCGTACTTTGAAATGCTAAATCCGTAGCTTATCGTTTTTCGAACATCATGCCTAGAGAAGCTCTTCGACGACCGCTTGTTGCAGTATGCTTGCTTTTAAGTGTCCTTAGCAACATCCAGCCACCACTGGAAAACCAATCAAAACGATTCAAAGAAGTTTTTAAAGTACTTATACTTTATTTGCTTTTGCTTACATCTTTAGTAAGCCCACCTCTTTTGGATGATCTGCTGCCAATAATGCAACGCTTGGACCCAAATTTTCTTGGCTTCCAGTTTATAGGAAGGGATGTGTTCACCACTATTGAAAATCAGAGGTATTTATTTTGGCTTAACACGGGAGAACTGCCAGAAACATTGATATACATCACTAGAAGAATAGGCCCAGAGTTGTGTAGGCTCAATTGGAGGGGTGGGATACGGCGCAGAAGACGGAGTGGAAAATTAAACAACACAAACAAGGTTTTATTGACTTTACTTTGGCTAAGAAAATACCCATGCATCGATACTTTGGCTTTGTTCTTTGACGTTAGCCGAGCAACGGTATCAGTTATTATTCACAGCGTCGTTCCCATTTTGTGGCGCTTTTTCTCGGGGGAGGTTGCGTGGCCCTCCAGAGCAGAGTGGGATATGATGAGGGGTGAATGGCGATCATTTCCTGACGCAGTTGGGTGCATCGATGGAACGCCCCATGAAATTTATCGCCCAGAGTCTGAGCCCCAAGGTCATTTTTATAGTGGCCATCGACACTACCATTTAATGAATACTCAGCTTGTAGTAGACAACCAAGGGAACATTGTTTTTCTTCAAGCAGGCTTCCTAGGTGCAATGAATGATGCTGGCAATTATATTCTCATGGAAAGAATTGGACCTGGAACCCGTTTTGATATGCCTTTAGGAGTGGTCCTGCTGGCGGACAAAGGCTATGGAGATATTGTTCCCCTTTTGACTCCTTTCCGCGCTGCACAAATACGGCGAATGCCAAGATATGACCAGCGACGTGCGCGGAAATTCAACCACAAGCTTTCAAAGTGCCGTGTAATCGTTGAGCATACAATAAAGCATGTAAAAACCTATCAAGCAGTTGGAAGCTTATGGCGCCATCCTAGGTGGTTTCAGCCAGTCGTTGTAGAACTATGTACTTTTCTTGCGCAGAGGCACGTTGTGCTGTTTGACAGTATTTAAACCGAGTTACCGCGGAAGTGAAGTGGACTAAACGTAAAAAAGCAAAAGATGTTCTGTTGAAAGTTAACCATGATTTGGGTGGTGATCTGACAAAGAATTCAGAAAAAAATATGATTTTGTTTGAAATCATCCTGCACGAAACGGTTTATAAAGAAATAAAAATGAATTAACCCAACGATTCACGGACTTTAAGAATGCGCCTAAATAATCATGCTTCGAAATAAAATTTTATCAACGTCCGAAAGTCATGGATTAGCCGTAAGTTTATTGGCCAGATAAAGCGTTGCATTTCAGCCCAAAATAGAACGCTTTCGTTTTAATTGACAAGAGACTGATCGTCTTGAACGAAAACAAAGGTTTGTGTACGCTCTTTTGTTCTCAAAACTGGTCTCTTGGGTATTTCTACTAAATCTACTAATAGCGGATCATTAACATATGGAGTAGTCTTATGCTAAACATCTCTACTAGTTGACAACAAGTGGAATACTTGAGACCCAAGAATAATTAATAAATAATTACTTAATCGTTGATAACCAACAAACAACAAACAGCAAACCAAGCGGCTCTTTTTACAAGTGAGACTTGCAATCATTCACAGTACGAGCTAGTAAGGTTAAGCTGTTTCAGTTGATTGTCCGACTGATCCAGCTGTGTCCTGGCTGAACTGAATAAGCACAGATCGAACTATTCAAGTATCAACTGCCATGAACTTCGATGTTTAGCCATAAGAGTAGGTCTTGCGGATTTTAAAGGAACAAACATCCATACCCAATTACATGCAGCCATTACTTGTTCCCTACGCCTTTGGAAAGGCTCTTTTCTGTAAATGAGTTTTTTAAGTGACACAATTTTGAGATTAGAATGAACAGCAAATTTATCATTTTAATATACAATATACCATGGATGACATTAGGACTCGACATACTTGTGGCAAGGATTGTTTACACGGAACACATCAAACACTCAAAAATGTATCCAAGTGCAATGAGGCGAAATGAATGTGGTCGTTGTAATGCTTTCCGTTGTCGGAATTTTGGTTGAAAATGCATCCAAACTAAGAGAACTGCTTTTGCATAAGGATTACCGAAGAGATGTTCACCGGTAAATGCAAATATGTTGAAGAAACAGCGCAGTCAATATGCCACCGCTGAAGGGCGTCGAAATTAATTAAATAATGAGCATTTTTAAATCTTAAAAAAGATTTGGAGTAACCTGCTCGGCAGGGGGTGGGGGCGTTGGGGCGTGCAGCACCTTGGATCTTGCCGCTTGGCTCTCCATGATTTCCCCAGCAAAGAAATCTGTCAATCACTCGAGGACCGTACCGAGCATGCGCAAAATGCTTTAAACCAACATGGTGATAATGGTGACGCGTTTTCTTCCGCAGCGATTCGACTGTAGAAAATGCATTCGCTGTTGGTTACTTTTTCTTTGTTTGTTTGTTAATTTATTTTTTAACTGTTAGCTATTTTTGTGCCAGTTTTGAGACAATCAAGACCCATGGAATGAAGGATCTCGTTTGTATATTTTAGGTTAGCAGGGCACCCTCTCGTCTCCAGGGGCTAAAAGATTGCGTGATGAGCCAAAACAATCACGATTCTTGGTACCTACCAAAAGGAACGAAAGTCTTACCCCAAACAAGGGTCAGATACAATGCAGTGTCAAACAACGTATCTACCAGCAAGTAATACAAACTCCCGACCACTACATAATTATGGCTATTATGTTTTTAATGAAGAAAACATACCAAGTCATGGACGCTACGTTTTTGTGTGAGGTGACTGACTGGTAGCAGGAGGTTTCGCTCCCAATCGTGTTCGCACCGAGTTCGCCCCCAACTTTCAGAGTACACTTACCGCGTTCGCTCCCAACTACGCTTACTATCTAGAATATTTCTCGTTCTTTAAGCGTGAGAAAAGCGTGACTACGTTAGTGATCGGTGGAGGCGAACTCCAAAAAGGTAGGGAGCGAACTCGGTGGGTGCGAGCTCGGTTGGGAGCGAAACCTGCATCATTCGACTGACTGGAATATTTTAATTTGCTGCTATGCAACCTCTTGCAAGTTCTCAAGTTTGTCTAAGGTGCAGGATTGTAGAAAAACAGCTTTTGTTCAATTGCATCTCATTAAATAACAAAAGAATAACAAAGCAGCACATTTGTTATATGCCTCGTTCTTTTATCCACGAATTAATTTTCCGCAATCCCGCACTTCCCCAGAGAAGTGATAGACAAAATCTAAATGAAATGCTACATGTACTCGAGCTTTTTCTCAAAGATAATGAGCTTCATTTTCATTTTCCCACCATTTTAAAGATAATTGCACATGAAAAAAAATGTTGTTAAATGTAGGATAGAAACACAGGGATGAATAAATGCTTTCTTTTGTTTTAATAATTTCTCTAGGGCTTGGCACCAAGTTAGATCTTCTACTGGCTCCCTGTGCAACTCTAAAGTGAATATAAACGAGATAATAAGGAAAGCTAAGATATTATGGGATGGAGGAAGTCCTTAACAGTAATTGTCTCAAGCACGAATTCTTTTGGAGAGAAGAACATGTCTAGCTGCTGTGAAGTATCAGGAAATGCTTAATTAAAAGGTGCCTTGGCAAAGTACATGGGAGGCGCGGTGGCCTAATGGTTAGTGCGCTGGACTCCGGATCGGGCGGTCCGGGTTCGAGCTCTGGCCGGGGCACTGCGTCGTGTTCTTGGGCAAGATACTTAACTCTCATAGTGCCTCTCTCTACCCAGATGTATAAATGGGTACCGGCAAATTTACTGCTGGGGGTAACCCTGCGATGGACTAGCACCCCGTCCAGGGGGGGAGTAGGAATACTCCTAGTCGCTTCATGCTACGGAAACCGGGATAAGCTCTGGCCTGATGGGCCCCTAGGCTCATATACAGACTTTACCTTGGCAAAGTGCATGCCAGTGAGTCATGTGAGCCATTCTGGTTACTCTAATGAATTAAGTTTCAATTTGGTTTGCATTAGCTCAGCCTTTAGCTTTAGCACTTTGGTTAGCCTTCAGTTAGCTAAGGTACTGAAGCTCGTGGTTAGCCCTTATATTCATATGGGATTAGGGATTTCTGACTTACATGCTGGCTCACTAGCCATGCCATTCATGCCAGGCATTCTGGTTTGCCCAAGTATCACATTCAGAATGGTTCGCCTAAATAGCACTCTAATTTAAGCCTACAATAAAGTTTAGGTACAGTATAGTTTGCAGGTAGTGTTGTTTATATTGGGATCAGGGATTTCTGGTTCACATGGCTACCACTGCCTTGCTGGCTCCTATATCATGTATTAATGCACCCCTTGAAATCACATTGAGAGGCATAGTATGTAAAGAATCAGTACCTGGAACTACTGAGAGGGCAACAACAAAAAATAAAAAAAAAAATCAGTGACAATAGGCTTAACTTTCTGCACCCTCTCCATAACAACTACTTGACCAACCCTTCATTTAAGCAATGGACATATATACATGTACAGTGTGACCCACTCACTGTTAAACATGCCATAAGGTATTTGTTTCATATAGACAAAAGGGTTACGACTCTGTTCGAAAATGGCTACCCGTTTAGTCCAGGAAATATGGATACTTCATCAATGACAAAACTACTGGTGTGATATTTTGCTGTCTACAATTGGATAAAATTGATATTTTACATGATCAGAGTGGAGTTCCCATACTTACAATGCAGGTTTGTGGGGGAATTTTCTTTCACAATGGGCACCTTGTAATGACCAAAATTTACATACTGTACACAGTACATGTACATATATGCACATTTAACGTTGCTTGCATAGCTGGTTGGATTTCACGAGCGAGTGCTTTTTTTAGCAGCCGCATGTTTTGGTCTTGGCCACCAAGCAGTGAGGGGATTGGTGAGGAGTCGAGTTGAGATCTCACTTGCCGGAATGTGTGTTTTTTTTAATTACATGTATGCATTGGCCAGTGTATGTATGAAGTGCCTTTGTCCACCCAGGTGTATAAAGTAAATGGGCACTTGCAAACTTACTGCTAGGGGCAATCATGCTAATGAAACCCAGATAACTTCCATCCTGATATGCCACTAGGCTCGAATGCAGACTTTACCTTTGAACCAATACCTGGTCTCACTCAGCCGAATTTCTTAACTGACCAGAGGCAATTAATATGTAAACTTCTGTTCCAGGTCCCGCTGCAAGCCAACCCCCCAACTCCACCGCAACCCCCGCCCTTCCCTTGGCATGGTCAGTTGAACTTGCAGAGCAACCTTAAAAACATTGTGCTATAATTTCTTACCTCACTTTTTGTCCAGTGGGTTTCTTGCGCCTCCATGTTCATCCTGGATATTATTTCCAAATGTTCTTTTAATGAATCTTCCGAGCTGCCCTTTAGGTCGTACAATGCTAAGCTGTGATGAAATCCTCTTTCGTTTTGGTGACCAGACATGGGCCATGCTAGAAGATGTTGTGGTGGCATGTATGTGTGATAAAAAGTCATGTGATATGTTGCATTAATGGTTTGACTTCTTGCATTGTAAAGGTACTGTTGAAGATGTGCTAAGCAAGGGTATGCACCCCCCTGATGTAGTATGCCAAACAAAACACAGCCAAGTATGTTCCAGATGCACCAGGATAACAGCATCAGGGGGGAGGCAGATGATCCAATTAAACTTTGAGAAAAGAGGATAACAAGTGGCATGAGAACTGGGCTAATAAATCTCGGTTCCTGGTGTGGTATAAATGACAACAATGCAACGGGAACTATACTACTACACAAAAGCATATTCCAAATAAGATATATTCTGTGATCGTCGCCGTCTTTGTCCTCTTTCTTCTTTGTACAAAGCAAAGCTTTTGCACTCTCTACAAATGCTCCCTTTAGCATGGCATTGCCAATGTATGCATATAAAATGAATGCCAAAGGACCATACAAAAGAGGCATGTTAATTAATAAGTGAGTAATTCTTGGATGGAGGCCATGTTCTTTCAGAGAACTTGTGTCCAGGTTGTACAAGATGAAGTTTACAGGAGTGAAAACAAGTCTTCTTTTATGTAAATAACCAAAGTAATGTGAGTCTGCCGCAATTAGAATGAACATTGTCACGATGCTGCCAAGACCCAAATAAATACAATATCTTAAAACATGTGCAATAACGTTCATGATCCTCTTATCAGATGTCCAGTTCTGGGCACAAACATCTAGTAACAAACAAACGAAGGGGACAAAAGCAAAGGCCAAAAAGGTGGGACGGATCCAAATCCCTACACCTACAATGACCCCCATCGAAAAGTACCGGAGACGGTCCTTTCTTGTACGTAACGTGTTCCTGCTTGCTATGGCGGAGACAACTAACTGGAGTAGCAGAGCGAACAAGATGGCTTCAGCAGTGTTAGAAAATGTTCGTGTGTAGAAAACGAGAGTGACGAAAGATGTTCCGAGGGCAGACAGCGACGGCGCTGCATCAACACGAAGACGAAGGCAGATTTTATACACTGACAGATCAATGAAGAGCGTCACAGCAGAAATACAAATCCTAGGTGCTATGATGAGTGTTCTTGACTTCAGGGCTCCTGTGCCAAAGACCATTTTTAAGATGTACAAAGGAAAGGCAGTGAAAACGTACGGGAAGGCTACCGTACGAACTGGAAAGGTCTCGTTAAATTCCCACGTTCTTGTTTGTTTAAATCCAAATAAATCGCCTGCAGTGATCTCTGTGGCTTGAAAAAACTCATCTGGATGAATATAGCCTGTTTGTGGCAGGCAAACCCAAGCAAAGCGGAATAAAATTGCAATCAACCACACAAGACCAAGAAATCGAACCGCCATATTGAATTATGTCTACCCACAAGTCGTTGCAATGTTGTCATTTGCTTGTAAGACCGCTGACCAGTTTACGAGATTCCTGTCAAAACTGCCGTTTAAATGGGGCGATGACTGGGGCGATGCACCTGTCCGTTTCGTAAACGGTCGATGCCATTTTTGCGACACAATCATCGAATTTTTTTTTGTACTAAAAAGAAAAATGAAAATTTGCTTCACGCGGAAAGGGAAAGTCCCTTTCCGCGTGAAGCAAAGGAAATGGAGACGTCTGCACGCAGGCTAGTAACGGTCAATAAAAAAAAGTCTCGAATCTTCCTTTTTCACGTGCTTTGTTTAAATTCTGAGTGTAGTTGAGTGTAATGGTGAGTTTATGTTGTAAGCGCTCTTTCTTGATTTGAAATGGCAACAAAACTGGCGTAAATACTCAGCGGGTCTCTCGTCACAACCACAGAACTATAAATCGTCTGTCTTTCTTTCCAGCAAAGTAGGATCAGAATGACCTAATTTAAAGTTCTTGTCAGCCCTTTCCATATGTTTATGAACATGTAACACGGATAGCGTGATACATCGGTACATCTAGTTAATTTCCTATTACTATTTTTTTTCAGGCACGCACGTGCGTATGTGCATACAGAAATAGCTACGCCCCTGTTAATCAACCAATGATGATTCGCAATTTATTCAAATAGCTTTTCAAAAGGGTCGACCCATGGCCAGCATCTAGTCACGTAGAGCGCGACTGGCGAAAAAAATAAGTCATCTAGTGTAGCAGATCACGCGGGGAAATTTGCTTGCGATCAAATTCGCAGCGGTCGCCGTATAAAATCGTGTAACAGTGGGTCGGCGGCTTTATAAACATCCTAAATTTGTCAAATCCTGCACTTTGATTTTTTTCACGCCAAGGTACTGCAAAGTGAAGTTCTCTACATATGCATAGAGAATTTAATTTAACATTTTTATCCACCTGTCCACTTATGAAGTGAGGTGCGGGATTGTGGGAAATTAATAATCCAGTGCTTTAGAGAACGAGAACGAGACAAATTTATTCATGCGATGCAAATAAGTATAGAGGCGTTTTATTTATTTTGCAGTATCCCATCTTGGAGGAGTGGTATGTGCAGGCTTTTGTTCTGTACAGTTATCACAAGTACCCTAAGATAACGTTTTTTTCCTGGTTTCTAAAATCATGAGAATTACGCATAACTGTTATTCTGATGGTGATATTTAACAATTATCCTGTGAAATCGCCCGGAATATCGCCTGATACTTAGCCGACGAGGCCGTAGGCCGAGTTGGCTAAAATCAGACGATATTCCGCAAGATTGAACAGGATAATTGTTTTATTATTCAACAAATTGTCAACGATACTGATTTTTCGGCGAGAAAAACTGTGATTGTGCAGCGCTTTGCAAGGTTTCAGTCGAATCTTGGCAACCTACGTATATCGAAGGATATCTGTTATGTACGGATGACGGATAACAATGACTTTCTGACCATATATGAGCATCGCGCGAATTTGCTGAATAATAATAAACAGGATTCGAAGAACTATATACATAAGAAACAGAAAAAAGGGGGGAGGGGCTTGAGAGAAACTTATATGTTATTCTCCAAGGTACAACAACGGATAAATTCCCCACCGTTTTTGCCAGTCTTGCTAGACTCAACTCCATCCATTCTTCAGCCATAAAGAACAACGAAAAAAGTCATTTCAATGATAATTTCGTCGCCATTTATGCGTGGCAAACATAATCGTCCTGGTAGAGACCCGACCGGGTAGTAGACGGGAACTTTAGTTCTTTAACAACGACTCAGACCCACCCTAGAGGGTTGTTAATTCTGCCTCGGTGTTTCCACTGGCTGTGTGTCGTATTAAAAGAGGGTTAAAAAGGCGAAAGGATTCCGGCGTTTTGGGTCATTTTATGTAAAGAAATTTTCGATCATTTTTTTTAAAGTTATTGTAAAGTTTACTTAAAAAGTTTCTTTAGAAACTGCTAATTTTCAGTCACCTTAACAGCGTCACAACATGTTGTTGTCCTGGTTCCACGCGCGTACTGAGCAAAGTGAAATTTCACCGATGGGCCGGTGGGTAGACAGTAGTGTGTTTTCCCGTCTACTACCCGGTGGGGTCTCTACCCTTGTTTGTAAACAACTTGCTCGGCAACTGTTTGGCAAATTTAGGGCAACTCTTTCGCCTTCCAGCGACGTTTTTAACTTCTACTTATTCTGCGCAATCGGAACAAATTTATTGTCTAAAAGGTTTTATTTTCATGTTTCGTAACGGACTTTTCATTTAAAGATATCTAATATTCTGGGAGAACGTTAGCAAGAAATATGGAAAATTGGGGGGGATCTGATATCCAGGAGTGGCTGGGTTTAACCGGACTGATGCATGTAGTTTTGTTACCACACAAGTGGGCCTACAAATGGGAAAACGATACCCCTAGGAAGCTCACGCAACGATACCTCTAGGAACATTGCGCAACGTTACCCCTAGAATCTTACTCTACGTTACCCCAAGGAGCTTCACACAGCGTATCCCCTAGGACCATTTAACAATGTTCAAGGGATTAAGATTTGGTGAAAAATCCATGCTATGTACAAATATGAAGAACAAGGATTTACTGTGAGGCCAAAATATTTATTCTGCTCAATATTACATTGCGTTTTTGGGTCAATTACAACTTTATTTGACGTGCATCCGTTAAACTGCAGTTGTGATGTTCCAACTCTTTTATCTTTACTAGACTTTAAATGGCCATTCACACAGTGTGCCTGTCGCGGGGCACTCATCTCTTCAGCGGCGTCTTCCAAAGAGAGGGAGGACGCAGGGAGATGGAATAACAACCGCGGTGTTGCCTTTAATTCCGTATATGAAATCGGCCCACTTGTATACGTTTCCTTCACCACCCAGGCAAGACGGCGACCGCTCGTCAAACACCATCATGATTTCGCCAAGCGTAAGCACTTTATCCCAGACGTTGACGTTTGCCAGCATCCCCTCAAAGGACTGACTAGCGTCGAAGCCTCCTCCAAGGGAATCTTGTTCTTACCCCAAAATCAAGGAACCTCCACCCTGGACAGTGTATCCTGTCTTGAAACCAGTGCCGCTGTCGAGCATTTCGCGATCTCTATAGAACTGCCAATCGCCTGAGTTGTCCCAACTCGCACAGATGTGATGCCAGTTGCCATCATCTACTTTTACTGAAAATTGCCTGTGGCGGAAAGAAAGTCGATGCCATAAACAAATAACCGACTTTACTTTTTTGAGGGAAAAGGTTGTGAATGGCATCTTTAGTCAAATCAACAGACAGATTTCAGGGGTTGGAATTTTCAATCATTTCAATTTACATAATTTTCTTTGATTGAATGAATTCAAAAACTTGACAGTCATAAATCTGGCTAGAACAAAAAAAAAACAGTTCAGGTGAATTACTTTGAATTTGAAAATAAAGGCATTTTTTCTATACACGATGTTATATATAATCTATTTTTCTAACGTTGGTTTGGGTAGGGATATTCCCGAAGAGGTTGCAAAGTTGATCCGAAGACTTTTGACGATTCCCAAAGATCCCAAGATCGCCGAAGCTAATGCCAGTTATAATCTTCCTGGCTACAGTAAATTTGATTCTTCCCCCGCACGGCCCCCGAAGTTTTCCCAGTTCTAGGCCAACCTATCTGCTAACGGAAAACATAGCCCTCCCGGATATAAGCCCCTACCCATCCAACTTTACCTTTTAAAGTTACTGATGTCCTCACAGAGCAATGCACTTGAAATAAAAATAGGCCATGAACATTTTTACAGCAGGTTATCAGAGTGACCTTTTTTTACAATGTATCGCCCATCAGAATCCTTAATTAATGTGATTCCCTAGCATAACATTGTGCATCCTTAGGCCTGGTTTAAACGTCGCATTTTGCACGCACCGAATAAAATTGCCGAATTAAGTGGATGTAAAATGCGACGTTTAAAACAATTAAATTCGGGAGATTTGAATTAAATGCGAGCTCAGTCGAATATTCAACTGTTCTAGTTTCATTGCCTTACATAGCCGTTCTTTGCGGAACAACAACGTGAAATGACAAGATTTTGCGTATTGTGGACAACCTGAACCACTAGGGATAATTTTGGGTTTTTATATTTGGAATTGAACGCTCAGCAATTAAATGCGACACAATTAAATGCGACGCTTAAACCAGACCTTACTGAGCAGAATTCTACGTGTAATTAGCGTGCACACAGCGACTTTTTTTTCATATGGCCTGGTACGAGGGACTGGGCCCGCTTTTTTAGTTCAATGTTTAAGTTCCATTAAGATAAACAACCAGCAAGCAAAGTTAGAGTGACAATCTATGGGCCGGAATTACCTAAAGTCGTTTTTTGTTAGCTCATTTCCAAGCGATCTTTAAGCATGATATTTGCATATATTAACGCTATTTTTGCTCGTAGTGAAGCCCTCTCCGCTGGTGTTTAATTTGACTAGTGTCCAGTCTATTTCGCCCCTAAAAGAAGATATGTTATTCAAGCTATAAAGTCATTAAAAGGAACTTAAAACTACACCGTTATAAAGTCACCTACGAACATCCCAAGTGTGCAACTCGTGGGTTTCTGTTGAAGACATAACAAGCCTCACAGCTGATAATGAGAAAAAGAAAAAAGAAGCAGCAAAAATGAAAAAGAAAGTTAACAAGAAAACTGTTTCTAAAACGCCACCTGTCCCCTCTCGACATTACGAGAAATTAGAGGCACTAAATCCTTATCAAGAGTTTGAAAATCAAGGATACGCGCTGGGCTACAATCCATCTGGCGATGGAAATTGTCAGTTTAGTGCTGCTGCTCATCAACTTCAAAAGATTGGAATTTTCGATCAGCAGAGACACTAAGAGATGAAGTTTGTAAATATTTAGAAGAACACGATAGTGCATCAGATGGAATGCCTCTCGAGCTTTTTACAGGTATCCCATGGACTGAGTACTTACAGCAAATGGCAAGAGATGGAACATATGGTGACCAGTTGACGCTTCAAGCCATAGCTGACATGTTTAATGTTCAACTAGATATCATTTCCTCTTCAGGCGAAGACTACACAAACCATATTATGCCTCAGTATTCTCAACCCATTGCCATCTTTGCACTTGGTCATTTTACTGAAGATCATGGAATGCACTACGTGAGCTTAACGGAAAGCTATGATCATCACATAAGCAAGTCCAGGAATATGGAAATGGGCGAAGATCAGAATCATAACGACAAAGATGATGCATCAGCCAGGATGAGTGCAAATGACGAGGATGGTATTACAGATGACAGGGATACATCGGACATGAGCTCAAATGAAGGACTCTTTAAGAACCTACCTGATGAAATAGTAGACATGATTTTCAGGTTCCTTTTCTCAGGGCTAACAAACAGGGCTCTAGTGGAGAGTTACAACACCTTGTTCAATACCTGCAGACGTTTCAGGAGAATTGTTTCACCCCATCGACACCAACTTCCACAAGTTCATTTAAGAAAGGATATGGCGCCAGGATGGCGCAGCATCTTGAGCCTGTGTAGGCAGTTTGGAAAATGGAGTGGTGTAATGATCGAGTTTAAGAGGATCATTGACTCTAACAGATGGTTCCATGCTTGGGTGTATTTGATGTACACAGGCATCCAAGCTTGGTATTTTGTTCAAAATATTAAATGGCAAAAAAGAAAGTAAAGAATATAGCTTTTTTCTGGAGGTTAAAACTTGCTTTCTTGTTGGACTGACATGTTCTTCGTCGTTGAATTTTTGTTGAGTTTCAAATCGTGAAATGCACTTCTCTTTAAAGCCGTTTTGTTCTCAGGCAAGCATAGGCGACTTACTCGAAAGGGAATATTGTTAAATTACGAAGGCTATAAAACCACACGTTTATGAACGCGAAACCGTTTCACATCTACGTTACCTTGACCCGGCTTCTGTTACGAAAAAAATGTCATTTGTTGGTGTTAAAAGTAAAAAGAAAAAGATGATGAAACGTCAGTTACATTTGCGCCAGCCAATTGCATGGTCATTCACGTTGTAGTTGTCTGGGCTTCAGGCTTCCTCTATGCTTATTCAAACAGTTGTATATAAAATATACAATAAAAATGGGATGCTTTTCAGTGAAAAATATATTTGTTATTCAAAATAGGTTTTATTTGATATTGTTGCAGCCATGCAAACAGCTCTTTTCTTTTAGCTTGTTACATTAATGGTCACAAAGTTATTACATTAGTAGTTAAAGGAGAAGTTCACTCCAGAATGGCCATTTATTTTCTTTACGCCAATAAAAAGTTTATACAAAAATAACTTATTCACCAAAATTTCAGCTTCCAACGAGCGCTAAATCCCTACCAAATCTTTCTCTAAAGTAGCCGAAAATTCTACAACTGAACGCCGCCATCTTGGAGCTAGTAATGTATGCGTGACGTCAAAGAGTTCAGCCTGAAGTTTAGCGGGAAAATTTAAATACTTCAAACTCCTTGTTTCTTTGAAGTGGTTTTTGTTTGTCAAAATGCCTGTCTGAAAGGAAAGAAAAGGTGAAAGGTTTTTTTGTATCTCTTGGAGCTCTGTTTGAGAAACATGGAGCTGCACAAACAGGCATTTTGACAAACAAAAGCCACTACAAAGAAACAAGGAGTTTCGAGTATTTAAATTTTTCTGGAGTGAACTTCTCCTTTAAGAAAGTTCTTACATAAGTGGTTAGTTTTTTCTTACATTAGTGGATGATATTTATTACATTTGTGGTTAGTATTACATTAGTGGTCGATTATTACATTAGTGGGTGATACAACACTTAAGTCTCCTACCTTGTCATATTATTATACATGGTAATAGTAAGTAGACGTAAAATAGCTCCAAATTGCTTGCAAACACGCTGTAACGTTAGCAAACAACACCATGTTATATTCCATCGACTTTATTTAGTAATTTCGCTTTTATTTATTGCTCAAAAGTTCCCCGTTTAAAAACCCATACAAATTCTTATATAAAGACCGCCATTTTAATATATGCAAATATCATGCTCGGTCTACCTGTGTTTTTAAGCGACTTATAAGTTCCTCCCGGCGGACTTAAACACCCCTTTGTTATGAGCCTTCAAGAATGACAAATATTGCCGTTGATCAGTAACGTTTATTTATTTACTTACTTTTTAGCGTTTCCAATCCACATTTCAAAGTTCGGCTGGTAAAAAAGACGCAATTCATTATCGTGGCCCGATACAGCATAACTGAACGGTGATCCTTGCTGAACCGTGGTCTTCATCCACAAACACACCGTGAACCCGGTCAAACTTCGTATACCCCAGATGTTAACGTAGTCGCTCACTCCCAAGTATAGGAAATGAAGACTATAATCTGGACGAGGTGAAAGGAAACAAAATAGATCGATTTATTACGTTACCTATATTTTTTTTTTTTTTTTTTTTTAAGCTACACGTTTTATTTCAGACACAAGGCGCATAGACAATTTACAAAAAAGAGATACTTACAATTCAATAATAATTTTACGACAGCTTACAAATATGATAACTAACATACACTACGAATACTTACTTTAATTTTAACAATTTACGTTCCGCGGTACAATAAACTTGTGGTTGAAACAACAGCAACAACAAATGAATAGTTAAAGTAAAGCAGCCCATGTGCGATAATATTTCGGGAGTGCTTTTTTTGCAGTAGCGATCTCTTTTAGAATTTCGAGTTTTCCGTCAACAGAAAGTAGAAAACTTTGAAAGTCTGGGACATCTCCGCGAAGGCTTGCGCAAAAAATACAATATTTGGCTGTTAGTAGACAGTAATTTAGAACTCGCCAATGCTTTGTTCTATCATGCCAGCCGTAAAGGATATGGGTTGTGGATAACGTTATTGTTTCATCTGTTTTTTGATGCCACCATTCTTGAAACAGGGTCCAGAATTCAACTGTAATAGTACAATTTATTAGCAGGTGGTGCAGAGTTTGATGTTCGATGTTGCATAAGTTGCATATGGGGTTTTCTGAGAGGCCGTCTCGGTAGAGTGTGGCGCGGGTTGGAGTCACGTTGTGAATGACTTTATATTGAAACATTATTATTTTAACTTCATTTGTGACTGCGAATGGCATGAGATAGACTTTCCTGATAGTGTTTTCTGCAAACCCGTGGCGAAGTATTTTGGTTTCAGCAGTGGGAGGAACAAAGACAGTTTTTAAAAGAGAGGAGTAAATAGAGCTGGTTGTAAGGGTGTTGACAGAGGTGTTGTGTTCGACATTCAGAACCGGGTTTTTAATATCAGCTTTCCAGACTTTTGGGATTGCGTTGACCAGGCCATAGTATTTGGTAAAAGGGACATTCAAATTGAATTTAACTGCAAACTCGTGCCATTTCAAGAAATCGTTGCTTTGGTTTAATATGTCGCTTATCTTGATAATGCCGGCGTCATACCACTTGTGGTAAAAGACAGGTTTATTTTCTATGAGAATTTTCCTGTTGTTCCACAATAGTTCGTTTTTAGGATGCGATTTGAAGTCGAGTTCCATTGAGTTTTTGAATTCGCACCAATAAACTAATATTTTTTTGTAGAAAGTGGGAAGCTTCTCCTCCTGGTCGAGTATATTTGTCGGGAAGTTGCATTTTGTTAAGAAGGCAAGGTTTCCATGTTTGTGCAAGAGCTGATTAGGGATTATTTTCCAGGAGGCTTGTGAATCGTCTTGGATTCTATTGACCCAAGCTATTTTGAGTGCTTTTTCCTGGATTTTAAAATCGCACATTTTTAAACCGCCGTCTTTCTTTTCTCCAATTATGGTATTTCTTTTGATTTTGGGGGGCTTCCCAGCCCATATGAAGTTGAAAATTAGCTTATTTATTTCTTGGATGTAGTGGTCTGAAACAGGCAGTACGGAAGCTGAATAAATTAATTTAGATATCCCTAGTGTTTTAACTATGTTAATCTTTCCATAAAGGGTTAGATTTCTCCGTTTCCAAGTATTTAGCGTTTTCTCGAGGTTAAGTATTTTTTCGCCGAAGTTCAATCTGTCAGCGCTTGCTTGGTTGTAAGAAAAAAAGACACCGAGAGCGTTGATAGGTTCTTTTGGCCACTTGAGGCCAAAAGGTTCATCACTTCTGTCTTTCCATTCGCCTAACCACATTGCTTCGGATTTGGTGGTGTTTATTTCTAAACCAGAGCACTCGTTAAAATCATTTAGCAGTCTTAATAGACTCGTAACGGAGTCGAGGTCACGAACAAATACTGTTGTGTCGTCGGCGTACTGACTTATTTTTAGTTCATGCTTGTTGACTTGGATACCTTTGATCGTGGGATCACTTTTTACGGTTTTAGAGAGGAGTTCTATGCCGAGGACAAAGAGGACGCCAGACAATGGACAACCCTGTCTGACTCCCCGTTGTAGAGAGAAAAAAGCAGAAGCGTGACCGTTATTCAGAACACAACTTGTAACATTATAATAGAAAGTTTTTATCCAATTTTGGATGTCAGGGCCGAAATTGAACAACCGAAGTGTATCAAGTAGGTAATTCCATTCAATGGAGTCGAATGCTTTTTTAAAATCCAAGAAAATAGCAATGCCTTTTTTATTTAACTTATCTGTGTAATCTAGTAAGTCGTAGATTAATCTTACATTTTCACCAATGTAGCGGCCCTTAACATAACCGGTTTGATCTGGGTTTATTAAGGTTGGCAGAACTTTTTCTATTCTTTTGGCTATGACTTTAGTGAGGATTTTGTAGTCGACATTTAAGAGTGAGATGGGCCTTAGGTTTTCAAGAATCGTTTTGTCCTTGTTTTTTTTGGGTATAAGCGAAATTATTCCACGTCTTTGGCTTATGGAGAGCGTACCATGTTGAAAGGCGTAGTTGAAACTAGCTAGCAGATCAAAGCAGATGTCGGGCCAAAAGAATCGATAGAATTCTGCTGGCAAACCATCAGTGCCTGGAGTTTTGTTATTGCTGAAGTCTTTGAGCGCATTTGTGCATTCTTCTTCGTTTACTAATCCTTCGCAGGCTTTCCTTTCCTCTTCGGTTAGTGCGGTTACGTTTTCTGGATTAAAGAAAGGGGAGTTCTTAAACGTTTTGTCGTTGATATTGTTTGAGCGGTATAGTGACTCATAAAATTTTTTTTCTTCTTCTAGTATTTTAAATTGATCTTCTATGTAAGAGTGTTCGCCAACTTTAAGTTTTGATACTGTTTTAATGTCGTGATGGCGTTTTTCTAAGCCGTAGAAATACTTTGTGTTGCGTTCTCCTTGCTCGTGCCATCTTACTTTGCTTCTTAGAATTGCGCCTTTGGTTTTGATCAACATGACTTTTTTAAGACGCGATCTAGCACGTTGAAGTTCTAGAATGATATTTCTGTCATGCGGGTTGTTTTCAGCTTTGGTTTGAAGATTATTTACTTTTTGGTGCAATAATTTTTCTTCATCTCGATTTTTTTTGCCTTTCGTTTAGAGTACTGAATCGTGAGACCTCTTATCTCCATTTTTATAAGGTCCCATTTTAAACCTAAATCTTGCGTTTCCTTGTATTTCTCTTTAAAGATTGGAATGTTTATCTTAAGCGCTGATACGTACGTTTCATCCTTAAGTAAGGTTGTGTTAAATTTCCAGAAGCCAGGACCTCTTTTTTGGTTTTGGTGATCAGACTGGAGGATAAGAGACACAGCAGAGTGATCGGATTCGGGTGCGTGGACGATATCGCATTTCTTTGCGAATGGAATTAGCTCTTGAGAAACTAAAAAGTAATCTAAACGGCATTGAATTTTGAACGATTTGGTTCTCCAGGTAAAACTCTGCTTGTCTGGGTTAAGATTTCGCCATATATCACCTAAGTTGTACGCATCGCAAAGCGCATAGATTTCTTTGATGACAGCTGATTTTTTGGCGATAGGATTTCCACCTCTTTTGTCATTTGAGGTGAGCACGCAATTAAAGTCTCCACCAATGACGATTGTATCTTGTTCGAATTCCTCCAGCTGTTTGTTTAGTTTTTGGAAAAAAGTAACTTGTTGGGCAACGTCATTAGGTGCGTAAATGTTGACGAGAACAATAGCTTTATCATCGAGTGACAGTTTTAGAATAATGAACCTTCCTTGTTTATCTGAGATAAGTTTTTCAACTTTAAAATTCACAGAGGGATTTATTAGTGTTATGACACCTTTGCTATGGTTTGTGCCGTGGCTAAAGAAAGCTTTCCCACCCCATTCGTTTTCCCAGATGGTTGCAAGGTCTTTGGAGCAATATGATTCTTGTAAAAAAAAGATGTGATGATTTTGTTTGTGTAGCCAACGAAAAATGGTTCGGCGTTTTATCGACTTATTGAGGCCTCTGACATTTAGCGACAGGCATTTTAGATCAAAAGCATTGGCAGTATTTACAGCGTTCGTTTTGCTTTTGGTTTAAACAAACACAAGCCAGGCGGAGAGATAATACGTTACGTTACCTATATACTGAGGCAGTTTTTTAATATTTGAACCTGATTTAAATGAGGCAAATTTTGCCACTCAGCCAAACCGAAATGTTGAATGTTTGTAAATTTGATGACTTTTTTTTTTCGCAAAGAATACCTCTCTCAATGTTAATGCGTTCTTCTGGCATGAGTTACAGTTACTTAATGCCACAGCTACTATCAATGTATCCAGACTACGATTATTTGTTTCAACGAACGAAAAAAGCAAAACAAAAGTGCGACATATTAAAAAAACAGGTCGCATCATCTAAAGATCAAAAGTCACATACATAACTTACCATTTGCCGAGTAACCGGTGACGTGTCCACAAAAAAGGGATCCAAAACATGCAGCAAAGGCGAGTAAAGGAAGCATCATTCGTTGTCGACCTGGAAATAAAGTCACAGCGCTTTCTTTTATTTACAAGCAAAACAATAAAACGCTAGCTGAAGAAATTCGTGTCCGAATATTGTTGAGAAACACCCGATGATGCCTCGACTCTCATTCGGCGCTCAACGCCACTAATGCCTTTATCTTTGAAATCCATGAAATTCGCTATAATTTATAAAAGAAAAGTTTTTTTTTATTTTTTGTGAACTGAAGTAATCTGAAGTAATTTCTGTAAAATTCTGTTCATGTAATTAACAAAACACGTCATACAAACTGAACGCTGAAGCGTAAACAGTGCGTGATTTAAACACACAAAAAAGAGCACGAAGGATGAAGGACGAAGTTAAGAATAATTATTTCTTTGTTGGAATGGTTTGCATTTCGGACAATCAAAAGTTGCCGTATCTTCTGGAAACTTTGCCAGGAAATTTTCGTACCATTCACTGGCGGATTGAAAAACAGCACCTTTTTTGCGTTTTCATTATTCTGAGAGCTTGTTCTCGTTTTTCTCAAGTCTCCTTCAAAGGCATTCCCGCGGTACGTAGTTTTTGTTTCTATTGCAGCACAAAAATAGGTCTAGACTGTGTCGTTTAGTTTGGGTCACCGGAAACTCCAGGAGGTTTTATAAGAGCTAATTTCGGGTTTAACGAACAGGAAAAACGAATATTCCTATTTTTCTTGATCGTAAAAACAAGCTTTATCTGTTAGATTTCTTATCTACCTAATAGCTATTCAGATGCCAAATATTAAAGAAATCGATCTGATAGCTTCTGCCACGAACTCAACATTTTGCTCGGTTTTTCTTGATCCTCGCTGATATACTCACAATTGCGAACTAAGCAACTTTTTTTTACTAGCTTTTGCTAACTAATCCAAAACGTTTTTGGCGGCTGTAAATGAACGTAGTTCAGTGATCTTCTAGCCCTTTTCATCATTATTAGGGAAGTCAATTTCAAATCAGACATTGGTTTGAATTCCTGGTAGAAAATGCAATGCACATTCTTTCCTCGATGTGATAATTTCAATTATAATGTTATATGTTATTAAGACAATAGATTGATTTATTTTATTCTGAAACAAAGTTATAGCGTCAGGCGAAAGTGCCCTGCGGAACTCAGTGAAAGGCTTGAAAGACGACCACGAACCAAAGCAACAAAATAACGTAATGCACTCCAGTTAGCTAGTCGATATAATAATTACCTGAGAATATGCGCTCACCAAACTTACTCTGAAGTTTATCGCGAGGGCGTTTTAGTGCGTGCTTAAGCTTAGCTTGAACTCTAGAGTTTGTGCGTGTCATCGTGAAAATTCATTGCTCGTAACAGCTAAACAAATTGCAAAAAAAAAAAAAAAAAAATCACAGCTGAGCAAATCTTCGTATCTAATTAAGATCCGGTATAGCTTTGATCCAGCAGTTCAGGTTTGAATTTGACGGCTCAAGCATAGAAACAAACAATTATAGCAATCACGGTATACCACACAGCCCGTAAACGAGGGAATTGTGTTGTATGTGGCCGAAGTACAGGGTATAAAAGAATAGGACAATAAAATGACTTTTTGAGGGAATATTGTTTATTTGCGCCCGCGTAGTGTCACTTGCGGCCCGAGCGCGAAGCGCAAGGGCCGCAAATGACACTACAAGGGAGCAAATAAACAATATTCCCTCAAAAAGTCATTTAATTATCATTATTATCAATATACAAGGCCAAATAACGTCCCTGAACATCCAGATATAAACTAACACATTTAATGAGCTTTACATGTTCAATAATACAAGTACTTCGCGTTGAAATTTTGTGCTATGTTACACTGAGGCCCATGTATTGTATAGGTGTAGTTAAAAAGAGCTGCTGTGTCTCTGAAAATAAGTGGATAATAATAATTTAGGAACTTGCATTTTCCAGTTGAGTTTCGGCGTACAATCCCCGCAATGATTCAGTTAATTTAGCTCGACCCGAGAAACACATAATGAAGTGAACTGTTGTTTTGTTGTGTTTCGTTTCTCGTAAGACAACACGAAGTTGCTCTCTTTATATCTTCCCCTTGTGCAGTTGCTTCTACATCCGAATTTTTTAGCTCCGTTTTGTCCCATTCATAACAAATAGGCTTTGATTTTTCTTTTCGAACACTATTCACTCAGCGAGAAACTGTTCGAGACTTTTTTACTTCAAAACTTGCTGTACGCAAGCTGTTTGCACCTGAATGGTTTTCCCGCGTCATTAAATGTAACCTGATTGGTTAATATTCATCGGATGATGAACCGAAAACCAATCAGCTGCAGGGCCGTTAATGCATTAGGGAGTGACTATTCTGCACTCAGTTGATGTTGTGAGACAATAGGGAGACACCACATGATATTTTATACCACGTAACACTCAGTTCATGTAGTGAATACAAAACAGCACTCCGGTTAGCCTATTTAGCACAGCGGTTAGCCTACTATCCACTCCGGTTAGCCTACTAGCACTCTGTTTAGCCTAAAAAGCACTCCGGTTAGCCTACGTCAGCTTAGTTTGCTTGCGGTTAGCTTTATATTGAGGTTAGGATATATAACCAAAATTTAACGGTTTCTTGCAGCTGGTTGTCGGTAGCCTTGTGGATAGAGTTCCCGCGCGGTAATCCGACGGCCCGGGTTCAAATCCTATTGTTGACACTTTTTTTAACTTGAAAAAAAAAAATGTTAAGTATGATTTATACTTCATGTATTAATGCATTAACGGCCCGCTAGGAGTCATTTGCGGCCCGCAAAGCGCGTGTTTTCAAGAGGGCGGTTTTCAATTTGGCCGCGTATATTGATAATAATAGGACAATAAAATGACTTTTTGAGGGAATATTGTTTATTTGCACCCGCGTAGTGTCATTTGCGGCCCGAGCGCGAAGCGCAAGGGCCGCAAATGACACTACAAGGGAGCAAATAAACAATATTCCCGAAAAAAATCATTTAATTATCATTATTATCAATATACAAGGCCAAATAACATCCCTGAACATCCAGATATAAGCTCAAAATAACACATTTAATGAGCTTTACATGTTCAATAATACAAGTACTTCGCGTTGAAAATTTTGTGCTATGCTACGCTGAGGCCCATGTATTGTAAAGGTGTAGTTAAAAAGAGCTGCTGTGTCTCTGAAAATGAGTGGATAATAATAATTTACGAACTTACATTTTCCAGTTGACCCTCGGCGTAAAATCCCCGCAATGCTTCAGCTAATTTAGCTCGACCCGAGAAACGCAAAATGAAGTGAACCGTTGTTTTGTTGTTTCGTTTCTCGTAAGACAACAAGAAGTTGCTTTCTTTATATCTTCCCCTTGTACTTTTGCTTCTACATCCGAATTTTTTAGCTGCATTTTGTCCCATTCATTACAAATAGGCTTTGATTTTTCTTTTCGAACACTATTCGCTCAGCGAGAAACTGTTCGAGACTTTTTAACCGCGCGGCCATGGGCCGAGCGCGGTTCTTGCTCTACACGGGATTTATTAGTCGTCGTAGTAGTAGTAGTATTTAACCGCGCAGCCCTGGGCCGAGCGCGGTTCTTGCTCTGCACGGAGTTTTTTTTTTGTCGGTGAGTAGACTGATGCCCCCACTCGGCCAGACCTCGAGTCACGCAATATTATTGACAACACTCGGCCAGCGTTTGAAAGGTATCAACCTACGGAAACTTTAGGAATATTTTGGCTGTTATTTTGCTGTTTTATGTGAAATACCTGTTTCTTAAGCGTTTGACGTCTTTGGATATGAAGGAAAGTATATTTTAGCGGGCTTGAATTTATCGGTAAACAGCATTACGTTCTTGTCAAAGAATGCGCTGACGTTGCAACTTTCACTTTCACAAGGCATTGAGTAACATCCGCCAGACTTCGAGTCACGCCATTTTTAAAAGCTATTAATTAGTTACTTATGGAATTCTGCGAATGCTTTGGTCTTAACTTAGCACCAGCATTTTGAAATGTTCATCTTTAAATATTTGACTGAAAGAAAATACTAAATTTTCAAGCTATGAAAGAAACATATGTTTGTTTCCCTTTTTGTTTAATTCATGCCCATACATGCCTTAAACGAAGTTCCAGATTAAGACCATTACGTCATCTTAAATTTCACAACGGCTATGAGCGATTGTGCAATATTGGATTGTGTGACTCACGTGACTACTTTGCTAGTCCTTTACTCATAGTGCAAACGGATTTATGATTACAGATTAATGTTACGGATAGTCTTTTCTTTATTGTGTATAAAGTATATTTTCTTTTGGTTTTATCGAAGCGTTCGATTCAAAGCGAATGTTGAATACACTGAAAAAAGGTATTACGTCAGCCATGGAATGCGCTGATGTTGCAGGTTTCACTTTCGTTACATGACAAATAACATTGTGTTTCATTTGCATGATTATGTCGGCCGAAGCGACGGTCATTAATTTTATTTGTTTCCTCTTCTGCGAGTATTTCTTGTGGGTTTAGGCAATCGAAGTGAATTCTTTGGCTACTTCCTTGAAGTGAGTTCAAATATTTTAAAGGAAATGAAATATTTGCTTAAGTAAACAATTGAGCGTGCCCGAACGTGCAGGGGTTACGTCATTAGAAGGGAAAACCCCCCAAGCTAAAGGTAGCCGGGGACAACGTAAACTTCGGATTGTGTGACTAACGTGACTACTTTGCTAGTCCTTAACTCATAATGCAAACAGATTAAATTTAACCGTGACTTTTGAGAAAGAAAACTGTTAATTAACCGCGCGGCCATGGGCCGAGCGCGGTTCTTGCTTTGCACGGGATTTATTATTATTTTTTTTTTGTATTTTTTTTGCGGGTGACCAGACCCAAGTCTCCACTCGGCCAAATCGTGATCGCGACTTTAAATCGCCCAACCTGTGATGTTTACTGGCCAAAAGCTGATAAAACATAAATGTACGGAAAATGTTACGGATATTGTTTTCTTTATTGTTTATATAGTATATTTTCTTTTGGTTTTATCGAAGCGTTGGACTCGAAGCTAATATTGAATACACTAAAAAAAGGTTTCACGTCAGCCATGGAATGCGCTGATGTTGCAAGTTTCAATTTCGCTACGTGACAAATAACATTGTGTTTTCTATGCAAGTTTATGTCGGCAGAAGCGACGGTCATTAATTTGTTTCCTCTTCTGCGAGTATTTCTGGTGGGTTTAGGCAATTGAAGTGAATTCTTTGGCTATTTCATCAAAGCGAGTTCAGAGATTTGAAGGGAAATGAAATATTTGCTAAAGTAAACAATTGAGCGTGCCCGAACGTGCAAGGGTTACGTCATTAGAAGGGAAAAACCCCAAGCTAAACATAGCCGAGGATAACGTAAAACTCGCATTGTGTGACTTGCGTGACTACTTTGTTAGTCCTTTACTCATAGCGTTAACAGATTACATTTAACCGTGACTTTTAAGAAAGAAAGCTGGTAATTAGCAAAACAAATAAGCGCGGTTTTAAGTTGCTTGCAACGTCTTGTTAGCCAAAAATATAAGCGCGGTTTTAAGTTGCTATAGCAACTTCTTGTTTTTTTGTCGGTGACCAGACCCAAACCTTCACTCGGCCAAATCGTGATCGTGAGTTTGAATCACGCAACCTGTGATGTTTATTCGCCAAAAGCTGTTGAAACATTAATGTACGGAAAATGTTACGGATATCGTTTTCTTTATTGTGTATAAAATATTTTTTCTTTTGGTCTTATCGAAGCGTTGGATTCAAAGGGAATATTGAATACACTAAAAAAGGTATTACGTCAGCCATGGAATGCGCTGATGTTGCAGCTTTCAGTTTTGCTACATGACAAATAGGATTGTGTTTTGGAAGTTTATTTCGCCAGAGGCAACGGTCACTAATTTATTAGCAATTTTGCGATATTTCTTGTGGGTTTAGGCAATTGAAGTGAATTCTTTGGCTGTTTCATCCAAGCGAGTTCAGAGATTTGAAGGAAAAATTAAATATTTCCTGAGGTAAACAATTGAGCGTGCCCGAACGTGCAGGGGTTATGTCATTAGTGGGGAAAAAACCGACAAGCTAAAGATAGCGGGGGATAACGTAAACCTCGGATTGTGTGACTCGCGTGACTACTTTACTAGTCCTTTACTCATAGTCCCCATCCCCCCCACCCCACCCCCCCCCCCCCCTCCTCGGGCGAATACGACGCTCGCCGGGACTTTGAGTCATGCGGCAGATGTCCAGATTAAGACCATTACGTCATCACTGATTTCAGCCGATGGTGCAATCGGCAAATCTTGAAATAAACCAAAACATTCTTCTTTTGTATTTCGGGAGAAACTGCAGTGAAGTCGATCTATCGTTTTTAAGCGTTCGAGTTAAAGAAAATTCTAAATTCTCACGCTACGAAACCAGAACCAAATTTAAACGCAGTAAAATGAAATAAGGACCATGACATCACTCATGGAATGTGCCGACGTAAGGAATTTCTCATTATGGAAAGTGTGGACGTGGCAAGTTCCAGATTAAGACCGTTACGTCATCGAAGATTTTAGCTGATGGTGCACAATGGATGGTTGCAAGTGATGGTGCAATAATCGGCTTTAAAAGTTCGCGTGTAGTCTTTGTTGTCAGTTGATGTGCTACAGATTTAGCAAGGGATTTTGTCTATAGTCAGCAGTGAATCGATAAGGAGTCTTGCAGACAAGAAACGTCAAGGTAGGTATTTAGGTGTTCATTGCGGAAAGGTTTGTACGAAAGACTTTTCTAAAGAATAGATCGGAATGTAGGCGATAAAACGCTGTTCGAGTATTACAGCCTTTGGTATGCTTTTCGCCGTGATTTTTATTGATCGCAAGACAATTAAAACAGTTTCCGCTGAACAATCGAGTAGTAAAGGCAAAAAGGGAAGATACCAAAAAAAACTCATAGCATGGCAACAGTTTGAATACAGTTAAGAAGAACTTATCGCAACTTAAGCTCGCAAGGTGGCCCCCGCGAGAGAAAAATGAATTTGACCTTAACTTTCTAGCTAGAGGATGCTTTAGAATCTACCCGCGGGATCACTTATAGAAATGAATTACAGTGGGATGTTTCAAATAGTATACAAAAGGTTACCATTCTTTGAGTAGAGTTTTGGTAAATAATTTTCGACAAGAATAAAAATGTTCGCTCACAGAAGGAAATTTGGCGATAACTTTAAACTGTTTTTAAAATATATTACGCATGGTCAACGCAAGACGAAAAGTGTTCAGAGGAAGGATTTACCGCATCGCTGCTAAGTCAGATGGCTTTGATTTTAATAATCTTTTCTTTCTTTGTTTCTCTCTTTCTTTAGGGTCCAAGTTTGTGAAGCTGGTCTACGAGTTTACCAGGGTGAGGAGTCACCCTGTTCGGCCTAACACAAAAAAACGATTGTAGTAGAAACAAAGAGAAACAAAGTAAACAAAGAGAAACAAAGCAAACAAAGCTAAACAAAAGAAACTGAACAAAAGTGAAATACAGTGAAAATAACAGAGCTCAAAGTTCTGAACGTGTATCAGAAGGTGCACAGTGAGAACTTACTGTACCCATCTGCCCAATGGAGATAATAAAACAGAATTCTTTTAGATCTCGACATGCACTGTTTATTGGTAGTGCTAACAGCCCAAAGAATGGTAAAGTACGTCGCTGTAGAGAACCGAGTAGGCTGCCTGTGAAACAGATGAAACGAATTTTGAAAAAGCGAAAAGGAAGGAAAAGAATTCGAAATTATGTATTAAAAAACGTTCCTAAGACATCGATACTTTATCAAATTATGCAAGCTCCCATTCTTCGCAAAATTGTTACTAATGGCCAACGTATACCAGAAGACAATGAGTTTACGATCACTGATAAATTCCTCTTGAGAAATGGTTGTAAACGTATGCCATTAAGGAATGAAAAGGTGTACAAGAGTCTGAATCACAAAATAAACAACATTGCCACTAAGCTTTCTGGGGATATAGAAAAAAATCCTGGTCCGTTTGCTGTAGATCCTTCCAAAACCATTGTTGCCCCATACAGTCAAGGAAATAGTGTAGTTTTCGGCTCAAATGCAGGAAAACAATGTGTGGCAATGAGCCTAATAGCGATATCATTGGACTTCATCTTTTCAATAAGATCATCTACAGATCTTGTAGAAATAATGAATTTTGGCAATGAGTTATACACACGGCTATCGCATTCAGCAGGACAGCAGTTATTAATGTTGAAAGAATTACCTGAAGTGTTATGCCTGAGAGAGACCATGTATAGGGTAAAATACAGTGACAGCTACTTTGGAAATGTGCATAATTTTAATGACTATACCATAGATTCGCATTGTCTACCCTTGATCGAAGCGTTTGAATTGTTACTCAGAGAAAATTTTAAATCGTTTATTCTCACAATAACGATCTGTACGGTAGGCGTTCTTGTAAAGAGCAATGGCACGTTTAAAGTTTTTGACTCACATAGCCGCGATTCTGAAGGAATGTTTGATCCCTGTGGAAACTGTGTGCTTATAGAGATAGCTTCTCTTAACCAACTAGTAGAGTATTTTGAAAACTTATACATTGTAAGTAAAGATGCAGTTTATGAATTGAAAGGCGTCCAGATATTAACAGATGGGACTGGAAGTGTTGGTCTTACGAGACGCGAAATCTCTTTACCTGTCAATATCGAGAATTTAAATGGAAATCAAATAAATTCAGTAGGTTCACTAGAGTGTTCACGGTGTTGTTTCATTTGTTTCTATGCAATTTGCTTCTCGGTCCTAAAGGAAATCCGTTATTGGAATGAAAATACATTAGATGCCATAATTGAAAAAAGTAACCAGCTACACGAGGGCATCATGTTTAAAGAACACTGCACGGTCTCCGATCTTCCAGATTCTCTTGCAATAGACGTTGCTAACATTGAAGCACGTTTCAATGTAGTATACAAAGAAACAAAAAGGGAGCAAGAGTCATTGTTTGTTATACAAGAAATGGAAAACGTTATAAGATAAAATCAAGCAGACAATACCGGAGTTTTGATATCCACATCGAAGTGTTATGTTTGCTGCATTTTCAAAAGACGAAACATGGGCAGAACATGTTACGCTGTTTTTGGACTTGACAATAAAGAGTCGAAAGGTTATGTTTATCAAATTGTCGAAAATGTAACCAGTGCAATCGAACTTCTTGTTAAAATCCTAACAGATAAAACTACATTAGAGACAAAGACGTATGAAATGCAGTTTATCAAATGTAGTTGTGACGTGTCGGAAAAAGATCGTCAGAAAATTATAAGAAGACACATGTCAATAAAACAGAAACAGAATTTTGCCAAAGAACGAAGAGAAAACTATGCTGCAATGGAACCAGCGAAAAAACGAGTTTGCTTAGATAATTATGCTGCAAAGTATGCGAACATGGAACCTTGTAAAAAGAACGCGTTAAGTATTCGACAAGCCGAAAAATACAGACTCATGGAACCGAGTATAAAGCGAGAATTGAGCGTTGAAAACGCTGAGAAATACAGACTGATGGAGCCAAGCAAAAAGCAAAAATTGAATGTTAAAAAGGCTGAGGAATACAGACTAATGGAGCCGAGCAAAAAGCAAGAATTGAATGTTAAAAAGGCTGAGAAATACAGACTGATGGAGCCAAGCAAAAAGCAAAAATTGAATGTTAAAAAGGCTGAGGAATACAGACTAATGGAGCCGAGCAGAAAACAAGAATTGAATGTTAAAAAGGCTGAGGAATACAGACTAATGGAGCCGAGCAAAAAACAAGAATTGAATGTTAAAAAGGCTGAGGAATACAGACTAATGGGCCGAGCAAAAAGCAAGAATTGAATGTTAAAAAGGCTGAGGAATACGGACTAATGGAGCCGAGCAAAAAGCAAGAATTGAATGTTAAAAAGGCTGAGAAATACAGACTAATGGAGCCGAGCAAAAAGCAAGAATTGTTTCTTCAAAATGCTGAGAAATACAGACTTATGGATTCTGATAAAAAGAAGGACCTGATAAAACAAATAGCAACTAAAGGAAAAGAATCAAAGCAGAAGAAATGCTCCTCTACACATTCACTGGATTATTACATTGAACACTTTAAACGAGATATAAGGGAAGGTCCTTATTATATCTGCGTAGTGTGCAATAGGCTTTTGTACAGAAAAACTGTATTAGAATTTAAGAAGGACAAATACAACTGCAATTCCTGTTTGTTTACAAGTGTCGCGTCATTTAACGGGAACATGTACATTTGTAACACTTGTCACGTCACAATAAAGAAGAAAAACAAGACTCCGTGTCAAGCAGTCTACAACAATCTCGTGGTTGACGAAGTACCATGTGAACTTGCAATTTTAGAAAAACTTGAACAAATATTGGTTTCTCAGCGAATCGTATTTCAGAAAATTGTTGTGATGCCAAAAGGCCAGCAAAGGAAAATTAGGGGAGCAATTTGTAATGTCCCAGTGTCCAGTGAGGAAACTTGTCAAGTTTTACCAAGGCCACCTGATAGTTCTGGAATTATTATGTTAAAATTAAAGAGGAAATTGCAATTCAGGGGTCATGTTTACTTCCAGGCGGTGCGTCCAGAAGCAGTGCTGCATGCTCTCCAGTGGCTTCAACGGAATAATGAATTATATGAAAATGTAGCCATTAATCTCGAAAACATTGATAGAGAACTATCGAGTCTTTGTGTTCATGAACAAGAAAGGGGATCGGACATCGCAAGCTGTTCTCAGAATGGAGTTTTAGTTGGTGATTGTGACGGCAATGATGACGATTGTAAGAACGAACAGGGCGTTAACGAACAAGTTGAAAAAGACAAGGAAAACTGTTCTCAGAATGAAAAGTTAGAAAGTGATACTTGCGGGGATGATGATGATGATTGTGAGAGGGAAGACCCACTTAATGAACACAGAGCAGCGACTTGCGAAACGTGCTTACAGTCTATTATCCCAGATTACCCTATAACATCCGATGACGAGGAAAGGGCGAGATCTGCAGGAAATGAAATATTTAGTGTTGCTCCTGGAGAAAATAAACATCCCGTGTCAATGATGACTGACAGACATTGTGAGGAATTAGCCTTTCCAGTTCTGTTTCCTAAGGGTAGATTTGGGTACAAAATGGATAGAAAAGAGAAATTAACACCGGTTAGATACTTTAATGCTCGTTTACTTCATTATAGCGGGAGATTTGCTATGAATCCTGAGTATCTTTTCTTTGCGCAATTTATCATTGAACAAAAAAAAGTTTCCGATAGCATTAATATTGCTTTAAAAAAGCTACACGGGCAGCGCCTAACAGCATCACAATTTAGATCAAATGAACAGTGTGTCAAAAATCTTATCTTCAAGGACCAGGCTTTTCTTTTTTTGAGAGGTATCCCAGGGAGTCCTCCGTATTGGCAAAAGTTTATGTACGAAGTGATAGCAATGGTACAACAACTTGGAATCCCAACATGGTTCATGACTTTGTCTTGTGCTGATCTTCGATGGCACGAACTTTTTCACATACTATCTCGTGTGAGAGGCGAAAATATGACGGATGAGGAAATTGACAGTTTGTCATATAATGAGAAATGTTCTTTGCTTAACCTTAATCCTGTTATTGTCGCTAAGCACTTCCAACATAGAGTAGAGACATTTTTCAAGGATGTACTATTGAGCAATGCGAAACCCATCGGAAAGATTGTGTATTATGCGCTCAGGATTGAATTTCAAATGCGAGGTTCTCCACATTTGCACTCATTGATATGGACTTCAGATTGTCCTGAGCTGAAAGATGGCAGCGAAGAAGATTACATAAGGTACATTGATGAACATGTACAAGGAAGTCTTCCAAATAGGGAAAATGACTGCGAATTTCATGACTTGGTAAACATGTACCAAAAACATACACATTCTAGAAGTTGTAAAAAGTATAAGAACATTCCATGCAGATTTAACTTTGGGCAATTTTTCACTGACCAAACAGTTGTTTCCAAGCCACTTCCGGATGACATGCGTGATGAACAAAAAGTAGTAGTCTTGAAAAGGCGTAATGAAATCTTATGCCGTGTAAAAGAGAAAATTAACGAAAAGTTAGATCCAAGTAAACCTGATTATGATTCAAGCACAAGTGCAGAAGATGTGTTGGCTATGTGCAAAGTTTCCAAAGACGAGTATAATTGGGCTTTATCTATTTCTGCAGATTCCGATTTTGAACTGCACCTTAAAAGAGCAGTTGACAGTTGCTTCATCAATAACTACTTCGAAGCAGGAATAAAAGGTTTCAGAGCTAATGTGGACCTGCAGCCTGTTTTCAATCACTACAAATGTATAACGTACGTGTGCTCGTATTTCTCAAAAGACGAGACGGAATGTTCTCAAGCAATAATGAACGCAGCAAGGGAAGCTAAAGACAACAACCTGAACATCAGGGAAAGCTTAAGAAAGGTTGGTACAGCATTTTTGTCCTGTAGAGAAGTTAGCGCTCAAGAATGCGTTTACAGATGCATGCCTGAGCTTTGGCTACGAAAGACCTTTCCTTGCACAGTGTTTGTAAATACTGGTCTACCGGAAGAAAGATGCCGAGTAGCAAAATCTCAAGAGGAAATTGAAGCTCTGGATGACGACAGTACTGACATTTTCATGTCAAACATAATCGAACGATATAGTGATCGGCCAAATATTGTTGACCAGTTATGCTTAGCTGAATTTGCAGCTTACTACTATAAAGACTATAAAAAAGACCCTGATGAATTTAATGATGTTCAACCAAATGTACTTTCAGACGATTTAGTGGAATCGAACCATACCTCTAATTGTGAATCAGTTCTTCCACCAACAATTAAGCTTAATAATGGACAAGAAGTAATGAAGCGTCGTAAGATTAAGGCTGTAATAAGATTCCACACACCCAACAAGGCAAAAGAACCTGAAAAATTTTACCACCATTTACTAATGCTCTACTTTCCTTGGCGAAAAGAAACTGATCTTCTTGGTGATGATCAATTATATTCAACAAAATTCCAGGAGCCTGAAGTTTTTACTAAAGTAGAAATAAACAGGAGAACGTTTGAACCAAATGCCGAGGCTATTGACACCGCGTTACAGATGATTAGGGAGAATCGAGTGAGAGACCTTCAATCATTTGATCCTATTAATGATCAAGAAAACGACGACTTGTCAACAGAAACAATGAATAGCATAGACGATGAATGTGCAGATGACGATTGACCTGAGGAAGTGGTATCACTACCAACTGAAACGAGAGAAAGATTTGCAGGAATAGCTACTTATAACCAGCCATCTGCTATTAGAGACGAGGAATTACGTGATGCTGTAAGATCTTTAAATGTCAAACAGCGTCTTACGTACGATGTAGTGCTGTCTTGGTGTAGAAACTTGATTAAAAGTGTTAATTGCCTCACTAAGGAAACTGTTGAGCCGATACATATCTTTGTTACAGGTGGTGGTGGTGGTGGAAAGAGCCACTTAATCAGAACAATCTATCATACTGCAGTGAATATGTTTAAGCACGGTGCGGTGAATCCGTCTTTACCAACAGTTCTGCTAATGGCACCTACAGGTGTTGCAGCTGTTAACATTAGTGGCACGACTGTTAATACAGCTCTAGCTATTCCAAAACACGCTGGAATTAATTTACCTCCGTTACCAGATCAAAAGAAAACGTTGTTAAGGCTCAGTTTAAGCGAACTGAAGCTGTTGATTATTGACGAAGTATCGATGGTTTCAAATAATAGACTATTGCATATCCATCAAAGACTAAAGGAAATTTTTGGAACTTCGAGCTCAAAGATATTTGCTGGTATCAGCATTATTGCTGTGGGTGATTTGTATCAGCTTCCACCCATTCAACAAAAACCTATTTTCTGTAGATATGCTAATGAGATATACAATTTGTCACATCCATGGTTCGAATTCAAGATGATAGAACTGGTTGAAATCATGAGGCAAAAGGATGATCAACCTTTTATTGAGCTCTTAAACAGACTCAGGGTTGCACAGCACACAGAAGCTGACATACAAACTATTCAATCTAGGGCAGTAGATGTGAATGACAAAAATAATTATCCTCTCAATGAGCTACACGTATGGGCTGAAAACAAACCTGTAATGGACTACAACAATCAACGACTTCAGGAAATTTTGATGCCTTTATATGTTCTTCAGGCAGTGGACCAATATCCAAACAATGTATCTAGGCATGAAATTGAAAGGGTTCTTTCAAAAGGACGTTCATATACGGGCGGTCTAGATTTGGAGGTATCTATTAAAGAAGGGGCTCGTGTCATGTTAACAAACAATGTTGATATCTGTGACAGACTCATAAATGGCCAGTTAGGTACTGTAGCTCGAATCGTGGTGAATGAAATGACTCAGAATCCCAGTACTGTGTATGTTAAGTTTGATGATGAAGATGCGGGTAATTTGGTTATTGATAAATCTGCTGATACCTTTGCTATAGAAAACAGAGTTGTCCCAATTAAACCAATTTTAGCTAAAATAAAGTTGAATCCTGGGAAGCGTTCATCACCAGAAATACAAAGATTGCAGTTTCCATTAGCTTTGGCATGGGCATGTACTGTTCACAAAGTTCAAGGATTAACTTTAAACAAAATTGTCATAAGTTTTGAATTATTTAAACAAAGGTCGTTTAATTACGGGCAAATTTATGTTGCCTTGAGCCGTGCCACTTCTCTGCAAGGTCTTTACGTTCTTGGAAAATTGGAACACAAGCATATCAAAGCGGATCCAAGAGTAGTTGAAGAGTACGAGAGACTACGAAATACGTTACTGCTAGAAGAGAATGCCAATTTTCAAGTACAGGAAGATGACCCTATCATACCTATTGTCCTGTTAAATATCAGATCACTTCGAAAGCACAGTATTGACATGAAATGTGACAGTAAAATTTTCAACTGTGACATGTTGCTTTTAACAGAGACTCAACTTACACCATCTGATTCTGACAATGATATTCAAGATCACCTATATCCTTTTATATTAAACAGGCAAGACAGTGATGATAGATATTCCAGCCTAGCTTTCTGTAACAAAACAACAGTGCATATCACAGAGAAAGAGTATCTTCCAGTCATAAATGCTTTGATGTTCACAACAGTTTTTACTAGACGAGGAAATTGTGAAATAAGATTTTTGCTCCTTTACAGAAAACAAGCTTCTAATGTACATGATTTTGTAAACAATCTAAATCATATCACAAATTGGTACACAATTGATGTAATACTTGGAGATTTTAATATCAATTACTTTGATGAAAAAGAGTCACACAATTTAAAGAATATATTGGAGAGTACATTGGGTTACCAGCAAATTGTGGGCAAACCAACATTTGTATCAGGAAGTCTTCTTGATCATGTTTACATCAGATCACATAAATTTAAAAGCGTCGATAATACTGTGATTGGGGTTTACTATTCAGATCATGATGCAGTTAAAATCTTCTTTCATTTATAATGTAAACAAGCTCTGAAGATCAAGCATTTTCTGAAGCCTATAAAACACATTTTGAATGCCATTATTAATTTTATGCAACAGCAACTTGAAACAACATCATTTAATGTGAACAGTGAAATTTAATGAATGACGTGAATATAGTGAATGCAGTGGGTAACACAGAAATCTCATTCCAGTGCACAGCAGTCAATGCTGTGCACCATGTGCAGAAGCATGAGGCCTGGACCACCACCAAGGTAAGTCTTGTCTTTAACTTCGGATTTATACTGAGCTTTAAAGTCAAAATTGCTTTGGAATATTTCATAGTTTTGAATTATATTCATTTACTTATGCAGCCATTTATGTTAGGGAACATGACGTTTGAATCAAAGTGTCCATTTGTCTAAGATACTTTTGATACTTTTTTTAATTTCTTGGCTGTTTTTTTGTTGTTATTTAAATAATTGTAACAAATACTCTACTGCCCGTTGGAAATGCAGAGAGTGCAATGTGAAAGTTCACTATTGATTTCTATAATAATCTTACATATATAATTTAATAGTCTTCCTCGTCAAAATAGCAAAAGTCAAAATGCTCTTTTCTGATTGTTATAACTTGCAGATAATTTGGGGAATTGTACCACATTGTGTCACTTGCTCAGTAATGGAGTATACCAGTCATGTAGCCAACAGCAAGTGAATATCAAGTATGGCATGAACACAATGGACATCTCAATCAGCACAGAAACGTTACTGGTACATCCCAAGTATGGAAGCCATGAATACTTATTCTAGCCAATCAGTTGGTGGTCCAGTTTACCTTAGACAATAGAACGGATATTCTATAAAGAAACTATTTGATATAGTGAAGATAAAGTAATGGTTGAAACTACAATGATACTTGATGCTACTATACTGGAATCACAGTTCTTTTAAGGACAATGACCTTCTGCATTTATCTCCAAACTTAGTTATGTTTCAGCAATTAAGGAGTATAGAACTGATTCCACAAGACATTAATTTTGTCACTGTAAATTTTGATATTTTTCCAAAACGCTTTGAGGTACATAAAATCTATAGTCATTGCTTAAAAGATAAACATGAAATAAACTGTAATCAGAGCTACTGTTGAGAAACATGTGATGATACTGACCATTATCAATATTCAATAGAGAATTTGGATGACACTGTAAACTGTAAACTATTTATAGTCATCATTATCATATGCAGTTCCTTCTGTCTGTATAGAGAATGGGACTGGATTATAAAAAAAATATTATATTTTATAGCTCATGTCAATAAATATATAATGGTGATTGCATAGTGACCAATCACTTAAATGTTGCTAGCAAACCGATACTTTGTTCTTCAAGGAAAAGCCTTCTTAAATGAAGTTCTCTCAACAAGAAGCTCGACAAAGCTCAGTCGCAACTGTGCACTTACAGTTTGACTACTTTCTTGTCCAAATATATTTTTTTTTAGCTTAAGGGAGCAATAACTCTGCTAAAAGAGATAGAGAGACAATGGAAAATTAAAACTTTTTTTGCACAAAAGTAGTTGTGTGATTGATTGTATGACACTCAAACAACCACTCTCTGTACCAAAGGATTTTTTGCACTGGCACTGTGTTGTCCATACTGTTTAAATTATCCACCATTGGCTGATTTATTCATAATAGTGTGAAAGAAGATCTTCCATAACCCAGAAAATGGCTACAGAAAATCTCTCTTAATCTAAAGTGGCTTTGTGCAACCAGGTCCAGTATTAGCTTTCAGCTCACCAGTGAAAGTCTGTTTTTTTTTTGTTGTTGTTGCTTTTGTTTAGAGCATTATATGTTATGCAAGATGCAGAGATATCATCAAATATAAGTCCTGGCCAAAAATGAACTCCACCATGGTGGTGACATCTGTGCACAATCACGATTAATCGATAACCAGACTTAAATTATGAACAAATACATACAGCATCTGGGAATGGTTATAATTCCCTTCACGCCCCATGCCTCGCTGACTATTCAGACAGGCAGGTTCAGATTTACCCATTAAGATAAATTTATATTTTGCACAGAAGCCACTGGCTGCACAAATCGGAGACAGTATCGCCGCCGAGCACACCCACTACCTTGCAAATCAAAGCCTAACAACAAAAAATATTGACATTAAAATGAGATACCTTGTTTTTTTCCTTGCGATTCCTTGTCATTACATCAAACTCACTCCAGTGTAAAATTCTTACAAAGTTCTTCGCAAAACCCAATTACGATCTTCTGGGTTTAGCACCAAAATGGTCAAAAGCCGGCATATGGCTTACGACGTTCCAAACACCCTGGCAAACTGGTTTACAACCGCAATTCCTTGAGACTCCCTCCTTGTATCGCGTATATTTGGAAGGTTTCTTTCCCGTTAAAGCAGTTCCAAAAGACATCAAAAAGGGAAAAAGCTGTGATTGAGAACTGTTGCATCGCCGCACGAGCGAGAGCTCGACGAAACTTTGACAAATCCCCACCATGTGCACAAGCAAATTACTTTTTGGCGGACGGGTATAAATACCATATATGAAGTACCTCCCGGCGGACGGAGAACAACCGCTGAGTATAAATCGAAGGCTCTAAACTGTAAAACGAAACTTAGTTACCAGGGCTCTCTTACTCCCGGCTCCACTCTTCTCCGATTTAGAAATGGACGAGGAATGGACCAAATTTTAAGTGAGTTGGGATTATCCAGCAAAACGAAGAGAAGAAACCGCTTAGAATACAAAGCAAAACACTCTCTCTACGGCAGTTATAAAAAACACTTGTACAAAGTACAAACGGAAGAAACAAATTATATTTGATGAGTTTCATTAGATTTGGTAAATTGAAATCTCTACACTCTTTTATTACAAAAGGCCGGTGTGTAAAATCAAGAAGGCGTTTGACCGTACTTGATTGTCACGCTACGACATAACGCAACGTTTATTGAACAACAATAAAATATTATTGCTGTTCAATAACAGCATTCAGTGTGACTCAGTTAGTAATTTTAAATGCTTATTTCTGCACTTATATAAAAAAATGTCATTGCTTCTTCTTAGGCAATTGAAGTGAATTCTTTGGCTATTTCATTGAAGCGAGTTCAAAGATTTGAAGGGAAATGAAATATTTGCTGAAGTAAACAATTGAGCGTACCCGAATGTGCAGGGATTACGTCATTACAAAAAAAACCCAAGCTAAAGATAGCCTAAGCCATGGATAACGTAAGCCTCGGATTGTGTGACTCGCGTGACTACTTTGCTAGTCCTTTACTCATAGTGCAAACAGATTTAGTTTAACTGTGACTTTTGAGAAAGAAAGCTGTTATTTAGCAAAAAATATAAGCGCGGTTTTAGGTTGCTAGCAACTTCTTGTTTTACTTTAAGGTGGCTTACTACAGTATTTAAGAGACTCAAGAGCGCCCGCTACGATTTTCTGCCTGTCGTCAATATTGCTCGCGCGGATAAAAATTGCGCGAGCAACTCTAAAACAGCACAAACAAGTTTCAGCACTTAAATCGCGTTAAACCAAATTGAAATTTCCAAATACTTTCAGAAATTTTTTATTACCTAGGACTGAAAAGAGTTAAGAGCAGCAAGGTTGATAAATAGCCCGGTAGAGGAGTTCTAATTTTGTCTTTCTTTATCGCACGCGATGCATTGCGTCACACGAGCGCGTGCTAAATGAAAAGGCATACGCAATTCGGATCCTGTCGGAGGTTGTGCAAACTTTTTTTTTGACATCAAATTACTCAAAAACCTACTGTACGACCCATAATGAAATTTTCACAAATTATTCATAGGGTTGAAACACGTCCGCGGCCAAAATTTAAGAAAAATCTGTAAGACCGATTTCGAGCTATTTTAAAAATAGCGAAAATACGACATTTTCCTATTTTGCGAAAAATCCATCTTACAGATTTTTGTTTATTTTTGCATGAGTGTTCAATCAAAGGTAATTTTTAATTTATGAAATTTTGAGGTAGGGTCATACGGGTAGATTTTGAATAAAACGCTATGGAAACTGCTAGTGCCCAGTCCCCTCTTAAGCACTCGGTTGCTTATTTTGGCTATCTTTAGCACCTATATGGTTGGAATGTCGCATATGATGGTTGTATACTGTAACAAACAGTAATTAGAGACAGGGAAAAACATTTTTGAGCATTTAACAAAAAAGTTCAAAGTTGGGTAATTTTATCCCTCAAAACTGTAGTAAGCCACCTTAAAACTTGCTGTATGCGCTGTATGCACCTAAATGGTTTTCCCGCGTCATTAAACGTGACCTGATTGGTTAATATTCATCGGATGATGAACCGAGAACCAATCAGCTGCTGGGCCGTTAATGCATTAACGGCCCGCTAGGAGTCATTTGCGGCCCGCAAAGCGTGTGTTTTCAAGAGGGCGGTTTTCAATTTGGCCGCGTATATTGATAATAATATATAATAAAACCACCTGGGGCGAAATCTGAAAAATGTGATCGATTCCTTTTTTTCCATTCAAGAGTCGACTGCAAGGGTGACGTAGCTTTGTGTTTCATGTCGTTTGGACACTGTGTAGAGAGACTTACCTGTCTGATACGTCAATTTTGCACGTTAGGGAAACACTTAAAGCGACTTAATTAAAAGATTCGGTAGTTTTGATCCAACAGTTCAGGATTGAATTTAACAGGGCTAAATGTTGCTTAATTATGGCTTTTTAACTTAAAAACGCATTTCGGTCAACACTGCCGTGGCTCATTTCGAAACCGTTTTTTTTTATTCCGCTTATAAGCCCTCCCGGATATAAGCCCCTCCGTTGATAAGCCCACCCAAAACCTCTTACGAAGTTGTATAAGCCCAGGGCTTATAACCGGAATTTTACGGTATAATAAAACCATCTGGTGTGAAATCCGAAAAATACGATCGATTGTTAGACTCCTTTTTTGCCATTCAAGAGTCGACTGCAAGATTGACGTTGCATATCGTTTGGACATTATTTAGAGAATTTTACCATACGTCAATTCCGCACGTAAGAGAAACACTTAAAAGCGACTTAATTACAAGAAAATTAATTTGTAATACGCCCAAGACTTTTTACGGAATTTTTCGACAGACTCTATTGAGCGCAAATCAGAGAGTATTTTGATAAGTCCCATTGAATATTGTAGTCAAAGATCAGCTTTCATTGCGGTCCGACCAGCTTATATCACAACAATTAATTTATAACAGTTTCGCTCAAAGGTACCCGAAATTAGCACTTTATGTCTAGTTGAAACGGTATGTTACTTAGCAACGGTTGCTTGCTGAAAAACTGTTGCCTCGAAGTCCATTTGTTACTTTGTTCACGGATATTCTTGGTTTTGGAAAAGTGAGGCAAAAAACCATTTCCTACCATCCTGCTTGTGATCTTCGGTAAAGTTGCTGTTTCAAAATGACGATTAAAAAAGACTTTCAGTTATTTTGGAAGTATAGTTTTTATTCGTAAAATTTGCTTCAGTGTCGTACTGCGCTTGTGTGCTATTTTATATGGAGCTCATAGTTCGCTCGACCGCTCTTTCAACTGTTCTCTGAAAAGGTTTTCAAATCGCGAAATGATATGGTATGCATATCGCCTGTGAGCCTTCGGAAGAAACAAATTCTCTAATACCCGGTAAGAGGAAAATTAAAGAGAGCGCCTGATTTTCCCCTTAGGGGAGGTGTCCCCTTAATTCTGTCCCCCATTCGCGGGATACAGGCGAGTACTCTCACCACTGTGCCATTCCTGTTTTAGGCGGCACAGTCGCGGCTAGTCTACAAAGCTGACGATTCTTGTAAAAATGACGATTGTTATTTTTAGTGACATAAGTTACCTTGCTTTATTTTTACAGAAACAAACAGCTGCGCTCGCCTTTACAGTTAATGCAAGAAAGCTATGTCCTATATGGAATATTCCCTTCCAGAGAGCAGATCATGAGAACCGAAAACATGTCTTGCAATATAAACGAGTTGAGCAAACCACTGCTAAAAAATATTGTAATTAATTGACGATTCTTAAAAATGGGGTGAGCCAAAAACGGCAGCCAAAGGATATTGACACAGCTGTTTTCGAAAACGTATTATATTTCACTAGAGATGAGTAAATTGGTTATGTACAGCCATGATAAGTAGAATAAGAAATACAGATCTCAATTTTTGACAAACATTTCTCAGATTTTAGCAATGAATGATTTGTAGTAATCGGATCCGTTGTTATGAGCAAAGGACTCTGGGATCGCCAGGGGGCAAACATTGCAAGTCGCAAGAAGAAAATGTATAATGAAAGGTTGTTTCGACGTCCAAAAAAAAAGATTTTGAAGAAAGATCAACGCTTTTTCGTCATTATTTTATCAGAAATGGATTTGGGCAATGTTTATACGTGGAAAGAGTAAGTTTTTGTTCCAATAACCGTGAAATATGTGAAAAATCTACCGATAAACTTCCTTGCTTGTACAAGGTTTATTATGAAATAGGAATCGCGTAATGATCTCGAAATTACAATATTTTTTAGCAATGGTTTGCTTAAGTCGTTTATATTGCAAGACATGTTTTCGGTTCTCATGATCTGCTCTCTGGAAGGGAATATTCCATATAGGACATAGCTTTCTTGGATTAATTGTAAAGGCGAGCGCAGCTGTTTGTTTCTGTAAAAATAAAGCAAGGTAACTTATGTCACTAAAAATAACAAATATTAATAATGTTTGTCCTGCTCCAGGGATTACTGCTGTAACAAAATGTGTTTAGCAGAGGTGTTGTTCTCTTGAAGCGAAAGCTTTGTTTCTTGCAGTTAATAGATTTAACTAATCCTCCTTCGGTCGTTGTTTTACAATTTGTAATTGCACCACAAAAGTTGAATGTAAAGATTTACGCAAAGTTGCGTGTTGTACATGTATATTGCTACTAAACAATACCTTTTCTGGCAAGACCATGGTTTCGATTTTCCAAATGGATGTAGTTTTTTTGTGTGTGTCTGTACTTTAAGTTGCTAGTGCAACTCGTAGATGAGAGAGAATGTTACATATTTTGTGGCTCGCATCTGGTTTGGGGGTTTATATATAAACCCACACTAGTTATCTGGATCGAAACGGTGTGTTCTTACTGACGACTCTAGCCCACAATAAAGCATCATTTTTATTCTTGGGCGAGTAGAATTTTATTATTCCAACGTGAGGAAGAATCTTTTGCTTTTCTTGGTACCTTCGGTCGTTGTCACAACCCCACACCACAATGATCGCCAGTGGGCATATTTCCAATAATTTTTGTTGTATTACTGAGCTTAGAAATAACCCAAAAGCAGCCCGCACACATGTAAGTACAACTGAAAAGGCTTTATTGTGTTTTTTCCTCTCGATTTATACCTAGTTTTGTAACATTTCGAGACCATTACGCGATGTAAATTTCACAATAAATCTTACGCAAGCAAGGACGTTTATCGGTAGTGTTTATCACATGTTCACGGTTATTCAAACAAAAACTTACAATTTCCACGTATCGACATTGCCGAAAATGGCGAAGAAGCGTTGATCCTTCTCCAAATCGTTTTTTGGACGTCGAAAAAAGTTCACACCACTCCGCCTTCCTACGGTTGGTGATAAAAGGATTTCCAAAATGAAGCCAATGTCCTGAAATCATATATTGTATAATAGTTCCCTCTGATCTTTCTTCAGAGATATAACCTGATGACGGGAGTCCACGAACGAATCTTATTTTTTTTCTATTCATAGCTTCGACACAGAAAGAATGTTTTCAGTCTTTCCATCTTTTTAGTTTTAGAGAACAACTGATCAAAATATATATTGTTTTCAACAGCGAATAGACTTTTTTATGCGACATTTTTTTTTTCAGTTCAAACTGAAAGAATTGATTTATAACAGCTTAAAGCCAATTTAAAAGTTCTATTTTCTCACGCTTGAACAAACATGTTGTTCTGCAAATATATATTATAACATTTTGAGACATAGTGGGCTATTAAACGATATTTATATTGGAACTAAGCTAACTATTAACTATTCTCGGTAGCCTTAGTCACAGGTAGCTGCAACGTAGAAATTTTTTTCACCATGCTACAATGACGAGTATTGACATTGTTTTCTTGTAGGGAGTGGACGTTTCAAAACTCATTCAACGCACGGTCGATTTTCAGCGAAATTGTACCTACGTATTAAAAGCAACAAAACTGTCGTTATATAAAATAACGCATTGCCCTACAGTTAGCCAGCCGATAAAATAGTTACCTGAAAAATTGTGCGCTCACTTGTGATTTCTCCGAAGATTTTCGCGATGGGCGTTTTAGTGCGTGTTTCGAGCTTAGCTTGAACTCTGGAGTTTGTGCGTTTCATCGGGGAAATCCATTTTTTTCACGTAGTGATCCGCCCGTAACACCTAAACAAATGGCAGGAAAGTAAATAATCGCAGCCGAGCAAGTAAATTAAAACATTTCACACCAATCTTCTTATTTAATTAAGATTCGGTATTGTTTTGATCAAACAGTACAGGTGTGAATTTGACAGCTTAAGCATAGAAACAAACAATAGTGATCACGGTATACCACACAGTCCGAGAACGAAGAAATCGTGTTGTATGTGGCCGAAGTACAGGGTATAAAAAGTATTTAATAAAACCATCTGGCGTGAAATCTGAAAAATGCGATCGATTGTTAGACTCCTCTTATGCCATTCAAGAGTCGACTGCAAGAGTGACGTTGTTTGTGTTTCATATCGTTTGGACACTGTTTAGAGAGATTTACAATACGTCAATTTTGCATGTTAGAGAAACACTTAAAGCGACTTAATTAGAAGGAAATTAATTTGTAATACGCCCAAGATTTTTTTTGGAATTTTTCGACAGACTCTATTGAGAACATGAAATCGGAGAGTATTTTGATAAGCCCCATTCAAAATTGTAGTCAAAGAGAGCTTTTGTTGCTATTCGACCAGCTTATTACAACAATTAACAGTTTCGTACAAAGGTACTCGACATTCGCGCTTTATTTCGGCCGTTGCCAAAACCTGGATCGGACCGGACGGGGGGGGGGGGTTCTTCAGGCAAAGTATCGTGATTTTCGGTTTTTCGAGCCTGTCCAGCGATTCTCCTTATTCCCAGTCAGTGCCTCTTAAAATGCGGAAATAAGTGAAAATTGTTGAATAAAAAGTACTTAAGCAAGAATTCTGCTAAAACAATTAGATTTTTCTATGGGGTGATAGTTATTCAAATCTCGAGCTCGTAATCAAATTGTTAAAGAGTGTCTACACCTTAGTGAGTGAATGGTACATTTGCATATCGGAGACCCAACAAAAACCTGTAGCTACTCCACGAGTTAAAAAAGAAGCTATTCAGCAAAATAAAAAAGGCAATAATTCTGTTATAAATTAAATATTATATTTTGGGGGTTGCAAAGTAAACGAGGTCGTGGGTTTCTTCATGTTTAAAGAGGATTGCTCAGAATATGCGAGAACTCGACCAAGCTGTTTAAACAGTAGTCTTGGGCCTTTGTTTCCACAGCAGCTTCATGCGTTCATAATTTTTTAAATAAGTTTGTAAATATTAACACCATAATGACAGATAGTGAGAAAAGGCATAAATTCACACGTGTGAAACGTTCAGATTCGACGTTTCTCTCCGCATGCAGCTGTCAGTTCGACTTACTTGGCAAACAACACGAACACGAAATTCCAAAAAAGGCAATAATCCTGTAATAAATTATATTTTTGGGGTTGCAAAGAAATCGAGGTCGTGAGTTTCTTCATGTTTAAAGAGGATTGCTAAGAATTTGCGAGAACTCGACCAAGCTGTTTAAACTGTGCTCTCGGGCTGTTGTTTTCACAGCTGCTTCATGCGTTCATAAATGTTTAAATAAGTTTTTAAATATTAACACCATGATGACAGATAGTGAGAAAAGGCATAAATTCACACGTGTGAAACATTCAGATTCGGCGTTTCTTTCCACAGCTGTCAGTTCGACTTACTTGGCAAGCAACACGAACACGAAATTCCAAACTTTTTAGTGGAACAAATTTCCGTAACCAGCAGGCAGGAAGTAATTTTATAGATAATCACAATTTAATTGGTTTTATTACAAAATTGTTCGAGATGAGGATTCATTCACCACCAGAACATTTCTGACATTGCAGAGAAGAGTTTCTCGGCTTAAAAGAAGCTAGAACCTGTCGGCCGTTATCTGATCAGTTGAGGGGATGGTGTCTAAATAAGAATTTTAAATAACGGAGTTGGGTTCAGTTGTTCCAATTTGGCTTTCGATATTTTTTCGTTTTAAAATAACGATCTGTATCTTAAGTATAATGGGGGCTACAATGTGCCAAAGTCGTCGGAATAAATATAAAGTACACCTCTGCATCAATTTAGCGCAGTCCGGTGTCACCTTCGAATTCTCGAACTCCCGATTTATCGAATCAATTATTTTCTGAGGCTAACCAAACTACTGTGAAGTGCAGATAAAATAATATAACATTACCTGAAAGATATTTGTCCTGCCTGAACTTCCGAAATGTTCACAACGGTCTCAGCACCATTTGAATAATTGTCATCTCAAGCTTTCTCCAACTTCAGAAGCTTCAAATGCTTCGCCAGCCGCTGTTCTCAAATTTGCAAGATATCGTTTTCTATGGCAACTTCTATTGCTAAGTGATCCGTATGGATATGTTCCATTTGGGCAGAACTTCTAATCCGTTTTGTGTTACCAGATTCAGAGCAGACATTAAATAATGTTTTTATTGTTTTTTTTTGTGCGTCCGCAGTTCATGTGTTTTTCATATATTCATTACTTCATCCACACCATCTGCGGGATATTAGAACCTGCAATAGACCATTTCCGAGTTGCCTTTTGCCTCAGTTTCAAAACGAGTCTTCGGGCGAAACCATTCAAATGAAACTTACTTTGATTTGCATGAAAATGGACGTGAGGGTAGAACACATTTTCATATGAATGGTTTTGCACGTGGACTCGCTTTGAAACAGAGGCAAAGGGTTACTCGGAAATGTGACCTGCACCCAACGTATCAAGGCTTCATAGCTCAGTTGGTAGAGCAACGCACCGGCATGTCTTCAAATCCCGTTGTAGCCTTTTTTCAGGCTAATAACTGCAATTGCTTCTATTGCTTACACGCTGCGAGGATTATTTCATCCATTTCTTCATTAATGCGCAGTTTTATACATATAAGTCTTTCATATATTCATTACGTCATCCACTCCATCTGCGGGATATTAGAACCTACAATTGACCTGCTCCCAGCGTATCAAGGCTTCATAGCACAGGTTGACCAAGCATGATATTAGCATATATTAAAATGGCGGTCTTTATATAAGAATTTGTATGGATTTTTAAACGGGAAACTTTTGAACAATAAATAAAAGCGAAATTACTAAATAAAGTCGATGAAACATAACATGGTGTTGTTTGCTAACTTTACAGCGTGTTTGCAAGCAATTTGGAGCTATTTTAACGTCAATTTACTATTAGCTACTATTACTGTGTATAATATTGTGACAAGGTAGGACACTTCAGTCGCTTCTAGCGTTCGACACGTGTTGAAATAAGCTCGAATTTCACCCACAAAAAATAGTTTCGGCTGTCATAAGGATCCACATGTGAATGAAATAATGACACACGAATGTTTTTCTGAAAACTACTTGCTCATACCTCGTCAACCGCCGCAACTAGCCGCTTCTGAAAATCCAAAATCCGTTCAAAATAGCCGCCATATAGGCCGTGTCGCTCACGACAGTAACAAAATAGCCCGAAATAGACTGGACACCAGTCAAAGTGAACCCCAGCGGAGAGGGGCACGCTAGTTTTGCTCCAAGTGGAAACAAATTGAAGCGCGAGCAAAACTAGCGTGCCCCTCTCCGCTGGGGTTCACTTTGACTGGTGTCCAGTCTATTTCGGGCTATTTTGTTACTGTCGTGAGCGACACGGCCTATATGGCGGCTATTTTGAACGGATTTTGGATTTTCAGAAGCGGCTAGTTGCGGCGGTTGACGAGGTATGAGCAAGTAGTTTTCAGAAAAACATTCGTGTGTCATTATTTCATTCACATGTGGATCCTTATGACAGCCGAAACTATTTTTGTGGGTGAAATTCGAGCTTATTTCAACACGTGTCGAACGCTAGAAGCGACTGAAGTGTCCTACCTTGTCATGTTATTATACATGGTAATAGTAGCTAATAGTAAATAGACGTAAAATAGCTCCAAATTGCTTGCAAACACGCTGTAAAGTTAGCAAACAACACCATGTTTGGTTTCGTCGACTTTATTTAGTAATTTCGCTTTTATTTATTGTTCAAAAGTTCCCCGTTTAAAAACCCATACAAATTCTTATATAAAGACCGCCATTTTGATTTATGCAAATATCATGCTTGGTCTACCTGTGTTCATAGCTCAGTTAGTAGAGCGACACATCGGTATCGTGGAGGTCCTGGGTTCAAATCCCGTTTTCAGGCTAAAATATGCAATTGCTTTAATTGCTTACACACTGCGAGGATCATTTCATTCAGTCATTAATCAGCAGTTCATATATGTCTTTCATATTTTCATTACGTCAATAAAAGGAAAATACAACCAATGACGGCTGAAGAGAAAAGAATGCCGATCAGCATTCAAAACAAAAAGTCAGTGAAAGATTTACACGAGAAATTGGCCTATCGAGTTAGTATTTGACCGGCCATCTTTTCCGTTTCACGGAGTTGTGAATTCAAATGAAGTTCTTGGTTCCAAACGTCAACTTTTAAGCGGTTGGATCAAGTACTGAATATGGAGTATTTATCGCTTTTGAAACGTGAAGGGAAAAGATGATTTTAAGCTACTTTTAGCGAGGTTTTTGAAGTGGTTTGCCTCCACTTTCAAGATTTGTTTTAAAACCTTGTCTCTCTCTCTTAGTACGTGCCTGACCTCTGAAACGAAAATCGCGCGTATGGCTTTCCAAAGCACTAGAAAGACAGTAAAGAGGGGATAAATGGTGCGAAAAATTCCTAAATTAAGGCAGCAACATCGAATGGAACAGAAGTTTCTGGAAAGACATTGACGACTTGGGTGTACCTCGTCAGGTTTTGCTTTTTACTAACTTGAAGTTTTGGTCGAAAGCAAAGCGCCGCCTTCCCCCCACCCCTCCCAAGATGCTAAATGAAATTTCACATGTCACAACATGAAACGAAAGTTTTAAGATTGCTTTATTTTTCCAGGAAGAACCATATTACGTCACTGTAAGCTTTTCGTTCTAAATTGCCCGGTTTTACTTTCCAAGCTATTAATGTTCCTTTTTGTGACATGTTTTGAAATCTTTTGAAATATACATCCCACCAGGACAGCAGTACTTTCCATCACTGGAGCAATCACCATTTAGGTGGGGACAGCAGGCAAAACCACCTGAAAAAAAAATATATAAAAATAGCTAAAAATCGGTTTAAACTATGTACATTACTTATGTACAGAGCGTCAGCTTTGTGTTCTTATCACGTCAATATACATGGGAAACAATGAGAGTTGAAATAATGGAGCTTTCCTGTTAAGTTCGGGATGGAATGTGAAATGTAAAATCCTACCTGAAGGCCTTGGACAACATGTGTTTCCAGCGGGACAGTAAGACCTGCCACAAGGGCAGTCAACACGACTTGTAAATAGGATTCCATTCTTCAATGACAGCGGCAAACTCTATGGATGAAATTGTGATATAATATTATATGCTTCTTTTATATATAATAGAGGCCCTATTATTTATACACCTAATTCGATGGTTTAACATATAATACGCGCGAATATTTTGCGAGTTGCGTAGTTGTGCAAAATGTCCGCTCTTATTATATTTTGAACCATCCTTAATGGGGCCTCATAATAATAAACCATCTGAATGAAAAGGTCACACAGCACATCTCCACTGTATTAAGATGTTTTATAATATATATGTTATACATATCCATTTAGAAAACATCCCGCAAGAAAGCAAGCGCCAAAAGCCGTATTCCATTTAAGTTGATTCCACTGATAAAGAAGGAGTAAAATTAAAATTTCTAAGACTTGGTCCAGTTAATGAGCATTACAAAAATGCAATAAGAAATGGGGGTCACCGTGCTCATTTTTGTTCAACCTGGATGGCTATTATACCGAAATATATGACCCACGACGTTTATATTAGAAACGGAAGCATCATTTAAGCCATCAGAATATAACCCTTCTCGTGTTAAACCTCTTGTCACTTCACGGCGACCTAGAGAAATTGAAATGGACATACTTTGGCTGGTGCAGTTGCGGGACTTGTCATCGACTCCTCGTCGATCTCAATTCCCACAGCGCAAGGCAACATTACGTATATACACAGCAGTGTTGCAAAAATACCCACGAACCACTTCATCTGCAAAGGAAAACCTTGAAATTAGATGCGTCTGTATGTAGACTGCTAAACAATGTTGGAGGAAGAAACATTACTTTTCCAACAAAAATTGAAGATGATGAAAGCAATGTAGCAAATTTTATATAACGTCAATTAAATAATTTAATATGTCTAAATGATTTTACGAGAAGGAGTAGCTACAGGCTTAAAGTCGTGTGAATATTTGTTTTCCGTGTTAATCTTACACCTTATTTCAAAATGGCGGAAAATAAAATATTCTATTTTTTATCCAACACTGCTTCGTAGAGTACAAATAAGGCGAAAAAACGAGTACAAATAGCGTGTGATATTTGTACTCGTCTCATTCCCCCTTCCGCGTTGGATAATAAATCTCTTATTAGACATTTTAGTGTATAGTATCGCTGTGAATTTTTACTCATCATTTGTATTTTGACTCACCCTTCGAGCTCGCCAAAATACTGCATGACTCGTAAAAATATACAGCGATACTACACACTAAAATGTCTAATAAGATATATGTCTTCATGTTAATTCGCCCTGAAATCCTGGGTCTCGGAAAATTTTAAGGCGAGTCTCGAAATCTTGGCGTAGCAAACTAGAGTCTCGGAATCTCGAGCTCGCAAAAAACAACGCTCGTCTCGGAATCTCGAATTTGAAATTGAGTCTCCGCGAGGACCAATTAACATATAGGCAAAACGATAATATATTTACAGTTTCTTGAGTTGATAGTGAGACGACAAGAAGTACACTGATCGCAATCCTCTGTGAATCCTATAATAAAAAGATGCAAGCGCAAAGGAAAGAAAGTTAATGAAGGTCACACTGTACTGAGATAGTTGGACGATGAAAATTAAGGCGGGGTTTTTCCTGAATTTGAGTGAAATTTTAAGAGGTTTGAAGACGGGATAGAAGAAAGAAAATTATTTTTGGAACACCACCAGACAGTTGACCCCAGTGCGTACAATAACCGCCTGTGTCTATTGGGTTCTGTTATACTTCGGCTTTAAATTAAGTTTCATTTAAACCAGGGCTCGTGCTCTTTGAGCTTTTGAGATTCTCTGACTTTCAGTCACCTTTTCCATGACTTCTCCAAGTCTTCCATGGCCAAAGGTTGACCACTTTCTTAGAAATCATCTTTCATTTTAAGTACGTTTTTACCATTTTTTTCGCGGAAAAAAATTATTTTATACCTTTTAATAAACATCATTTTTCATGACTTTCCATGACCCACACTAAAATTCCATGACTTTCCAGGTCTGGAAAATGAAATTCTAATATTCCATGACTTTCCAGGTTTTCCATGACCCGTACGAACCCTGTATAATGCATAATGGGGGTCACAACATTGTATTTCTATAAAAAAGTGTGCCAAAATTGTCAGGAGAAAGCACACTACAACAATTCAGCACAGTCCGGTGGCACCTTCGACGTCTCGAACTCCCGATTTATGGAATAATTATTTTCTGAGGTTAACACACTACTGGGAAGTGCAGATGAAATAATATAACATTACCTGAAAGATATTTGTCCTTCCTGAACTCCCGAAATGTTCACAACAGACTGCTTGGGATTTAATTTCATCGCCACTTATATGCTTGTATTCTACAGCCTGATTGGCTATTAGAAGGGAGATAAGAGCAATTAAACAGATAAGAGAGATAAGACACAAGAGAGCATGTTAATTATTCAATGACTGTGAGAAACCATAACACAAAACCCAACTGACGAGTTGTTAACAAATTGTTGAAAGGGCGTTCTGCCAAAACAAACAAGACACTAATCCTGTTGTAAATGTTCTTTTTAGGTTGCAACTGAAAGGAGGTCAAAAATATATTTATGGAATGCCATATGTTTAAAAAGGATTGCTAAGAATTTGGGAGAACTCGAATGTGAAAACAGCAATCTCGGACTTTTGTTTTCACAGCTGATTCGAGCTTTCATAAATTATTTAATTAGGCTTTGTAATATTAACACTATAATAACAGATGATGAGAAAAGAGATATAAAATCACATCTGTGGCACACTTATCGGCACTTGTTTCCACAGCTGTCAGTTCCACTCACCAAACTGTAAAATCATCTCGACACGAAATCCCTAACTTCTTAGAGTAAAACATTTCCGTATAATTAGCAGGTAGGAAACTGTTTCCAAGATGAAACATGTTTTGGATGAAACTACATCCATCTTTAGTACAAGAAACAGAAACCCGCCAGTGAGTGCGATACCAATGCAAAGAGGAATAAAATAGTTTGTAAAATGTATGTAATTACAACCAGACAACAATAAAATAAATATAACTAATTAAGAGGTGACCTTTTACTATTTTGAAATGTAATCTTCCACTTAGATCATACCTTTATCAACCGAAAAAAGTTGAATCGAAAATTCCCAGCCGTGTTTTCTATGGGTGTCAAATCAAGATCACGAAATATAAACTAAGATCTTGTCTTTGAAAGCGCTTTGCCTAGAAACAGTGATTTGGGGTTTTTAACTTACAGGGATTTTGCATTAATTTTTTTTGTCGAGGTTTGCCCATTTTGTGGATCTTTTCACATGATGATATACGGCTGTTTAATTACCTTAATTATGTGCTTTTTTAATTTACAAAGGATTCAGATGTAAAGGTGGCTTATAGAATATGTTTCAACTAACGAGCACGTAAACTTCATGATATGGAGAATTAATGCGGGAGTCAAATGGCCCGCCCACGAAGCTGTAATATTACTCAATCTTATGCTGGTTGTAGTTAGGGCGACAGAAGCTATTAATGAAAACTTTTATTTGTGAGCTAAGTGCAATTTATTAATATTAATCAATGAAAAAGTACTTTGTAATTTTTATAATTCTCACGTTGCTTTATTTCAGCCAACCAACTTCAAAAAGATGGTGAAATTTGCCAAAGAAAAGAATTTCGTCGCGAGCTAAAGCCTCGAAGGAAAATATGCTAAGTAGCTTCGTGCGCAGTCGCATCAATCTTTATGAGAGCTGTGCATGACATTACGACAGCATAATAGATAAAGGATTTTGACAGTTGACAGTGATTTGATGGATTTGTTTTGTTAAAAGGAACGCGGGACGTGAACTATCTGTCAGTTGCGGTGCCAGTTGTCGTAGCTCCAACAGATTGAATTCCTTTGAGAGCAATCCTCGTTGCTAGGTATGAGAAATACTTTTGAGTTCGTGTATCCCCAGTCTAAAAGAAAGCAGAAGTTGCCACTTCAATACAACTTTTCAGCAAAGTCGACTTGTCCATGATGACCAACAGAGCGACCACGTTTTCAGAGTATCTTTCACACTCAATTGGGTTTTTAAAGAAACACCCTCTTTAAGTTTGGTCGGGCTGAATGTTGCGCAAAAAAAAGAAAGGAAAAGAAAAAGAAAATTGCGTAGAAAAAGTTTCAAAATTCGTAATTTTCAACAGATCCGTTTTGTTCTACTAACAAGGAATTTGCCTCTAAAAACCGACCGTTGTTTCATATTCTGCAGGTTTTCGTCTCTCGAGATCGTGCGCCATCGCATATCCAAGGAACGTAAGATTTCGGTAGTCTCGATAAATAGTTCACTATAATAATTGACATTTTCAATGCAATCGATCAACTCAATCGAAATATCATTCGCAGCCAACAGAAGGATCCAGTTTATTAGTCTACATCCTCGATTCCTCCCTAGGTTATTTGATTGATTTTGTGTTCCACATCCTCTGAGCTCGCAGATTTCCTGTTTGCCTGACTACGTTGCCCCAAGGCTGCTCGAACACTCATTCTGTTTGTAATTTTAACTTCGAAACTTTACTTGCAGAAAAATCGAATGCAGTCTGAGCCCTCCAAAGGTCATCTTTAATTTCCTTGTAAAGATACCCATCCTTCATCTCACTTTCTAGCTGGATACATTCAGACACAATTAATTAAAGTTTTTTCCTTTGCAGATGAATTGGTTCCTGGGGTTGCTCCTTACACTGTTGATGTTCTATTGTGCTGTGGAAAGCGAGAAGAGTGAGGAGTTGAATATGCACAGCGAGATCCCTGAACTTAATCTAACCAGTGTATGTCCATGGTCAAATTCGAATTGTGTACCTTACGCCATATGTTTTGAGTTTGTCGCTTTTTTTGTCCTTACCCTGAATATTTATCGCGGGGTTTTCCGTTTTCTCTCCTTCACGAAGACTACAGTTTCTAATTTGATATGGATTGTTTCCCCATTTAATGAGTCTTGTAGAAAACGCAAGTGTTCTATCAAGTCCCCATTTCACTTCAAGCCCTGCTTTAATAAACCCACGTTATAGAAGACTTCCAATCTTCAATTTTCATAACTGGTAATTAATTAGACAAGCTAATGATCAGCGAGTGAGGCGAACTGAGGGGACTATCGCTCATAATAATTTGTTATTATTTGATCTACAGGGTGCGCCCCGCTCTATGTTGGTCAGCTCCAAGCTGTCACTCAAGACTGCAAAAATATGGAAACGTGGTATTTGTCCTGGTGGCACATATAGCTGCCCATCTGGAAACACGTGTTGTAGACTTTCTTCTGGTGAATATGGTTGTTGTCCCCTTCCAGGTGCTGTCTGCTGCAGTGATGGAGTACACTGCTGTCCTAATGGATACACTTGTAAATCAAGCGATGGCACATGTGTACGATAAAGGCAGATTTAAGCTTGGGAAGTAAAAGTTGGCCTGTTCTCAACAAATTGTCATATTGGCATGAATTTTACACGTTTTAATGACGAATAGCTTACGGTGTACGCGCTATATTTGAAGGGAGATTATTGTGTATGGGATGGGGTATTTATGCAAAATAAAGCATCTTCATTACAACTTCCATTTCATGTGATCGGAGAGGGGGGCGCTTTGTATTCCACCCGCCGGGAAGGCGTTTTTTAAACTTTCCGGGAAAAAAGGAGCAACCCCGCGAGGCATATCCAAATCTCTTGTATTACCGTTGTTAGCGATTCAGAGCAGCCATTAGTAATTCTCTTTGCACATCGCAAGCTTGAATAGCATCTGGATTGCTTTGTTTTTCGTGCTCAGTTTGTAGGATGGAACAGCTCTTTGCTACAAAGGTTTACCAGCATTATACTTTATTACAAGGCTACGCTAGTAGTCAGAGGGCCATTAAATACAATCAACCAATCATATTGCTTCATTCCTGGTCCAATATGTTTTAGGTTTTGGACCGAATACTGACTCGAATAATCTTGCGCCAATCCAATAAATATTCAAAAATGAATTTGACTCGGATGAAAAAAACTGTTGTATATTTTTCTCAGTCTATAAATGAACATTGGGAATTCGTTTCTTACCGTAACACCCGGTTGGTCTTTTGACAGAATCCCGTCTTTAGGCCTTTCCGCTAAAATCCAGCCTACGTCGCTGACAAATAGTGGTTTGTTTTAACATGTTCCCACCAAAGTTTTCAAGTTAATCATTCCTATTGCAAAAAAAAAAAACTGTCAAAATGGCATATGTTATGACGTCATCAATAAGGACGTTATAATTTGACATGTGCTGACAGCTTTTCAAATTTTTGTCAAAAAAATTGGACTTTTGTTCTCTATTCTCTTGCCTAGTCTGGTAACGACAAGCTCACTACACTTGGAGTTATGCTTGTCCCCCCCTCCCCCGCGCGTTTACTTTAAAGTGCTACTTAAACGAAATTTTCGTACCCATTTTAATTCGCTCAATTAATAGTGCCGAACATTCTTATACAAATACAAATACAAACATATCATCGTGGTGAAGTTTATTTTCGAAAATTCTATAACGGAAAGTGCTCGTTTTTGCTGCCAAAATCGGCTTTTTGAAGCCAAACAGTGTCCGGGCCCTTTGTGGCGTCAGAAGTATATGCTGTGGTTCAATTTTATCCTTGGTTCAAATTTTATTTTCCTTTGTTTTAAACTCATTGAAATGTATGACAATGAGTTTAAAACAAAGGAAAATAAAATTTGAACCAAGGATAAAATTGAACCACAACATATACATGTCAGGAAGCGGGGAAGATTCTCTCTTTTTTTTTCAGTACATTCTTACAAATTTGTACGACAGGTAACTCGACTCTAAACGAACCGAATATGTTTTTGTTTTACTTTTTGCGTAAGAAGAACTCCAACTCCAAATCAAGGAGAAAGGCAAACTCGTCCCCAGGCCTAATCCGTGCGTACGGGCGTACGTACGTACGGACATGACGTCATAACCAAAAGCAGCTGTGGAAACAGAGGCCCAAGACTACTGTTTATACAGCTTTGCAATCCTCTTTAAACTTGAAGAAGCTCATGGCCTCGTTTTCTTTACAATCCCAAAAATATAATGTTTAATTTGTAAGATTGTCGTCTTGTTTATTTCGCTGCATAGCTTCATCTTTAACTCGTGGTGTAGCTACAGGTTTTGGGTCTCCGATATGCAAATATACCACGCACTCACTGAGGTGTAGACACTCTTTAACAACTCGAATATGAGCTCGAGATTTCTTGGATCAACTATAACCTCATAGAGAAATCTAATTGTTTTAGCAAAATTCTTGCTCAGTAAAGTACTCTTAATTCGACAATTTTAACTTATTTCCATATTTTAGAGGCTCTTTCTGGGAAAATGGAGAATCGCTGGAAGGGCTCGAAAAACCCAAAATCCTCAGTGATACTTTGTTCGAAGGACACTTAACTGTTTTGGAAAATGTTATTACAACATCCTAAAGATTTATAGTTTTCGAGAAATTCAGAATTCAAGTTTTGCCTCATTAATTAAAATGCATCAATTAAGGTTAAAATTGGCCAAGTTCTATTCGTTTGCATTGAAGCACTTTGCAACGCTAGGAAACAAGATAAATTGTAAACAAGAGAGTTTCCTTTATGCTTCCTATTATTTTAATTTTTCTGCTGTTGGCTTAAGAGTTAAGCACCATTTGAGTGGTATAATAAAATTGCTATCTCAAGCTTTATGTGAAAATGCAAAAATTGACCAACTTGATTGAGACGCTTTAAACGCCTCTGGGTATGTCAGATGTTAAGTAAATGTGAGTGTTAGAAATTATCTATATGGATCACTTAGCAAAAGAAGTTACCGTTAAAATTAAATATTAATAAGCAAATGTGACAACAGCAATCATGAGCTTTCGTTTTGCCGGGGCGAGCTTCTTACACCTACCCACATTTTTTACTTCATATTCATATAGTATAAGGATCATAATTTACCACAATGCCCATTTTGACTCGATATCTGACATAATTTTCGCTTTCGCTTTTCACATGAAGCTTGAGATGGCAATTTTATTATAATATTCAAATGGTGCTGAAACTTTTAATATAAACCTACAACAGAAGATTTAAAAGTACCATTGCTAGAAAGACGAAAGGCAACGCTCTTGCATATTCACAATTAAAGTGTCTCAATGCAAACAAATAGAGCTTGGCCAATTTTCACTGTAATTTATGCAAAATTAATGAGGCAAAAGTTGTATTCCAAATTTCTCGAAAACTATAAATCCTTAGAAGGTTGCAATAACATTAACGAGCATAGTTCTCCAAAACTGTTCTTCAAGCAAAGTATCAGAATGTTTGATTTTTCGAGCTCTGTCCAGCAATTTTACTTACCACAATCGTCAAAAATTTCGAGCTCAAGCTTATGAACAGACAAGTGACATGAGAAAATTTTCGCGCGTGATAAATAAACGGCTAATAAACGTTTCAGCATAATAGGGGAAATACACCTTTCAAAATTGGGAAAACTAAGCCCGTAAAGATTGGCGATATCCACCTCTTTCCCATATGTAGCCCAAGGGTTACTCAGACGTTCTTTTCATGGTAGCTGGGGGCACAATGATGAAATGAAATAAATAAATATACCTTTTTTTTTACAGAGGAGATATCGACATAAAGAACTTCGCAAGTGTCTTAATGGAAACCTTGCTTGAGGGTATCTCCATGAAACATTTGGCAGTTGATTTGGCAAGATTTCCGCACAGCCCCATACATTTATTATGCCTACAATTTTCTGACTGACTCGTTCTTTTCATGATTGCTGTTTGTATATAGTGATAGTATGAAATAGCTGCATACATAATTAATGTATGGGGCTGTGCGGAAATCTTACCGTTGATTTAGTACGAAAATAACTGGTACCTCAAATTCGCAATTAATGCTCCTAGAAATTTTGGCTCCATAACTAATTAATTCTCTTTTTGTCGAATGGAAACCGTCCCCTGCACTTGAAATGAAATATGTCACCACATGCAATAACAGCAAATAGTTGCTTTATTTTTCATCAACAGCCTATAACTAACGCATTGAAATTAATGTTTCTTCCAATTGCGCGTTCATTGCCAGCTTTTCGTCAAGGTATGGTGACATTAAAACTGGTGAAATCCGAGTCCATGCCAATGTGGTAATTTGTCCATAGCCGACCATCGTTTATTTTCCAAGCTAAAAATCTACTTTCACTTTTTACAGTTCCCGGTTCCCAGAACACAGGTGTATCCATTGGGACAGCAGTGCTTTCCATCACTGCAACAAACAGCATGTGGTACGGGACAACAGCCATAACTGCCTGAAGAAAGTTGACAACATGTGTCTCCACTTGGACAGTAGGAATGGCCATCAGGGCAAGCAACAGTACGTTTCCAAAGCTTTGCACTGATGAAAGACAGCTTGGAATCCTCTGCAGTGTGTGGCATACCCTGTGGATGAAATAAGAATATTTATATAGTCAGCTCGCCTGCGCCTCGTCGACTAGCCGCCAATGGAGAACTCGGGCTCGTAGTTCTAATTGTTTTGAGAATAAGAGCACCACCTGAATTGTACAAAATGAAACCCAATTACCCATTATTTTTACTCGTGCCAATTCCAAGCTTTGAAGTGAGGACGTTGTCTACATTCAAAACAGTCCTCAATACAAAGAGCATCGTCAAGAAATAAGCATAATTGGTTCACGAAAGGGATAGGTGTGTTCAATTCGAAAGATCCTGCTAGAAGTTGTTATTTTACACCTGTATTTGGCCCGCGTTAAACTAATCATGCAATTGGAGTCTTAGCTTGTAATGAACTTGTGCCAGTGCTACATGTTGTTTTCCCCTTTTTTGCCCTGATTAAAAAAATCTCTTAAAGGGGCACTGTCACGAGCATAACTTCAAAAATTCAAAAGCCGAAAAACATGTTTACACCTATTAACAGGGGCCAAGTTTTGTTAAAACTACTATACTAGTGTACTGAAGCTAAATATAGAGCGATACCACTGTGATACCATCGGGAGTTTCGATCTCAACTTGAAAAAGTCAGCCTGATTTTTTCAAGTTCTGTCCTTGTGGTTTGGAAAAATTGATGAAACTATTTACGGTCACCCTCTTCTTTAAACAGTTTGCTATATATCCTTCCCTTTACGGTCTGGGAGAATTTTCTGCATGGTTGACTAAGTCGTAATTTTGGTGCCGTTTTGCTAAAAAAGCCAACAAATGTCCGTGACAGTGTCCGTTTGAGCTGAGTGTGGAACAATGCACTCTTCCTTCAATCCTGATCGCAACAGCAGCTAACGGACTCGTAAAACACAATAATTATAACAACTTGAAACAACAACCAAAAGAAGATAACGAGAAAAATATATATGTATATATGTCTGATTTTATGAAAACGGGGTCAGCGTTATTTTCAGCGCTCTGTGCGAAATTCGCCGTAAACGTTTTTTTTCTCGCCAGAAACTATCTCCAAAGTAGACGATAGAAAAACTAAAGGAAATGTCATTTTTTTTCTTCTGTCTTCTCCTTTGACGTATTAACCCCTTCGCGCAGTTTAACATTTTTTTTTTCGTTTCTCGGCCCTATTTTAAGCCTACTAAGGCCCCAAAGGTACATGGCCAAAGAGACCGAGGAGACTTTTCTTTGACCCCATTTTCATAAATTCACGTATATCATAGCATAGTATGTTACATACTCCTACAGAAAGCCTAGTTTTCAACCCAGAAGCTTTCAAAGTGATTGACAGTAACACGAGAGGCACACTTTGGGCTTTTCCGGTCATATTCGCCGTGATCTATGCCATTAATATACAACTTACTTCTCTCCTGGGAGTTCCGTTACATTGCTTGACAGCAGAGTAAAACGCAATTGTCACTTATGCCATCAGAACATAAACCTCTCTACGCTTAGACCTATATATTCACTGTAACAGAAATTTGACCCTTTCACTGCCAAAGTCGACTTTAGTCGGTGATATTTGGAGGAGTGTTCATTGAACCACTTGTGTCAGTCAACTTTTCAGATAAGCAACTGATACAGCGTGGAATGATCTTTCCATAGGACTGTGCATCTTGTATATCGACTGCATTCTGACAGAGCTAATCCCAAAAAACGCTCTGTTTTTGGTGCAAAATCGATGCGTGAACAGGCCAACAGACCTGTAATTGATCAACGTCCCCTTTTCAAGTCCAAATTTCGGCTTATGCGCATGCAGCAAAGTGAAAAATTGTACATTGTTACACAGAATCTTTATCAAAATGTAACTGCAATGCAAAAAAGTGTTTTTATAGCAAATTTTGGGCAAACTTAGTATCGTAACAACAAAGATTTGGTTTAACGGTTAAAAAAACGCGTTTTGGGGAAGAAATTCAGCAGTGAAAGGGTTAAATGGACCTACTTTGGCTGATGTAGTTGTGGCTGGAATGGTCTTCAGCTGCGTCACCGACTTCTCGCCTTCCTCGCTTCCCACAGCACAAGACAGCATCACGTAGGCACACAGCAGTGTTCCAAATAAACCCACAAACCACTTCATCTTCAAAGGAATCTTGAGATTGGATGCGTCTGTTTGAAGACAGCTAAACAGTGTAGGAGGAAGTAGGTACACTTCGATCCACTTTTTCAAGAAGATTTAATGCGATGTGATCAACGGGAGGACTTTTCTGGAAGCGAGTCCCGAGATTGGATCTACAAACATAATACACAATTGAGAAATAAGCTGTCAAGGAATGATTAAATGACCTTTAATTAACAGCTTTATTTCAAAGGAATATAGCATTTGTTTAGGCATTAATAGTCCTGAAGGTCGCGATTATGCAACTTTTATTCTTTAAGATCGTAACTTATTATTCATTACGTAACAAATTCCACTTTACAGTCAAACTCCTCCAACCGTAGCCACCCAACAAAGTTTTTGACATATTTTTGTTTATGAAGTTTATGATTACTTGATGAGTTTTACGGCTTCCGGTTGCTTTAAACTGCCAATCAGATGCCTTGAAAAATGGAAGGCGGGTTATCAACCGTTGCATGATTCGTCTTCAAACGTCAGAGTTTGAAAGCGTTTCAAACAACGTTTCGCACCAGCGATTGTGCCAAATTCAACTGGCGATAAAAAAAATTTATGCCAACAAAATCTTGCCAACTTAACTTTTCGTACTGGAAATGTCTTCTGGGTTTGTAAAAACGGTTAAAACTGAACGTTTCACAGATCATTCGTTTTAACCGTTGTGCAACCGAAGCCATCAAACTAATCAAAAACTTGTCAAAAACATGTCAAAAACTTAGTCGGGTGGCCACGGTTCAACGCGCTTGACTGTAACTGCTAACTGCTAACTGCTGCTCTATACAATTGGAAAATAAATATAGAAGAATTCACCTCGTAAGATTCGGTATAGAATAAAGTTTGTTGGTTTTTCCGTCTGTATACGTTAATCAAGAAAGTTTTCCAATGTTAAAGAAAGTAACACAAGTCACTGCGGTGTTTGGAGGTCTGCGCAGACCGGAAACGCATATAAAATGGCGGCATCAAACACGAATGACTGAACTTTTCAAGAACATTTTTTGCGGGATTTTTCGTGGAACCTTCACCGTATTGGAGTTAAATCTAGATTTCTTGCTCAGTAGGGTTTCTCAAAATCACAATTTATTCCAGGACGATGAAACATTTTCTATTGAAACCGTGTTGGCGTGTTGCAAACGGTTCGTAATTGCGATAGATTGTACAACCGTGGTTTTGGTGGACTCACGAGTTGAAGGTAATGACAAAATATATAAAAAAAACAGTGACATCTTTTTGGCAATTATAAATATCTTATGAGTTAAGAACAGATTTTTGTCGAAGTAAATAATAAACACCATAAAGATGGTAAATTTTTTTAAGCTCGGTAATAAATAATGAAGATGATCTTTTTCGACAATGACACGAGCATCGGACAAACAAAAATTCATGAGTCCCATTCTGTTGAAAAAGATCATCTTCAGATTTTTGTTTGTTTTATGACAAAATAAAGTTGAAAAGTTTATATTCAATAAATCAGATAAATCTATGCACACGAGTGATATGTGTCACAAATAAACCAAATTTGGCAACGCAAGTACCTTCAGATAACTAAAAAAAGGTGGAATACAGTATATATTTGGGCAAACCTCGATGTAGTTGTAAAACTGTAAAAATCATGGACTGATATTTTGACATGTCATAATTTCCGCGTGAGATGAATAAACAGCTACTGAACGTGAAGGTACTGTTCAAAATTACGGAAAACCTTAAGGTGGGTGGCATCGACCACTCCTCCTTCTCTTCCATACAGCCCGAGGGTTAATGCATCCATTATGAGGTCTTAGATGGTCTCCTTAACAGGGAAGAGATTTTAAAGAAACCAACCATTTTTAAAAGTTAAATGTTTGATTTAGAAGTAATTTAATTTGATAGTTAAGTGCTGAACGATGAAACGAGAGAAACCCGGGATAACCTGCCTTTTTTACGGAGGAAAAATCAACGAATAGAACTTCGCTACAAAAATATTTTTGTGAGAAAATTTTAAAGTGTTTAGCGTCTAGATAGAAAAATTTGGTATTGACTAACGTTTGTTCAACTGCATGGAACTATCCCCTGTCACATGAAATGAATTATGTCACGAAATATGCCATTTTCGAGTTACCCTTTGCCTCTGTGTCAAAACGAGTCTACGTGCGAAACCATTCATATGAAAATGAGTTTCACCTGCACGTTCATTTTCATGCAAATCAAACTCATTTTCATTTGAATGGTTTTGCAGGGGGACTCGTTTTGAAAATGAGGCAAAGGGCAACTTGGAAATGGCCTATTAAATGAAAGTTGCAAGATGCTTTATTTTGCATTAATACTCTATCACATTCGTATCAATTTTTCTTTCAAACAGAGCGTTCACTGCCAGCTTTTCGTCATGGTATGATGACATTAACGCGGGTAAAATCCGATTCCATGCCAATGAGATGATTTGTCCATAACCGACCAACATTTAGTTTCCAAACTATAAATATGCTTTCACTTTAGGCAGAAGCCATCTTCCACACAACTGTATCCATTAGGACAGCAATTCACTCCATTACTGCAGCAGACGGCATTTGGCACGGGACAAAAGCCATAACTGCCTGAAGAAAGTTGACAACATGTGTCTCCACATGGACATTCGGAATGATCATCGGGGCACACAACATTACGTTTCCAAAGATTCTTGACAGGCAGCTTGGAATCCTTTGCAGCGTGTGACAAAGCCTGTGGAAAAAATAATAACATTTCCATATAATTGATAGTTAACTCGCCCGCGCCTCGTGGACTAGACGTTAATAGAGAAATAGGGCTCGTAGTCTGATTGTTATGAACAGTATCTTGTGGTAGTTTTTGCTTTTTTCTGATCTTCTCGTTGGCAGAAGAGACCGTACAATGAAAAGTGCGGGAACTCATTTTTTTTTTGAGGATCGTGAAAAAAAACCCGCAAAAATTAGAACCCGCAAAAATTTTGTGCCACATGGTATTTTTGTAGCCAATTTTATATAATGATAGCTTCTAAAGCAGCGTTTCTTTGGGACGATCCGGTTGAGGATCAGTGATCCAAGATCACTCCGGTCATGGTGAGCCAAAAGAGCCGACGAAACCGCTCTAGGGAAGGATTACCAGCTCCTTTGATTCACCACAATCCGAGTAATTTTGAATCATTGATCCTGATCCGGATCATTCTAAAGAAGTGCACTTTTAAATTTCTGCGAATGTAAAGCACTTTGTTCGGAAAGAATAGTACCACAAGGATAGCGTTGGGTTGAAACATAGTTAATAGAGCGAAATGGTCATGAAGTTCTGCTAATATCAAAGACACAAAAAAGAGGCCAAGATTTATGCTGGAAGATCCACGACCCCATAGCTCTTTTGTTTGGCGCTCATACACTATGTATGAATTATGTAATCGAAATGTTTCTAGTGGTTTGTTGCTTGAACACACGTAACCACCTATTGTATTTTGTCAGGTTTGTGCACGGTCAAGCCTCAAAATTGCGAGCTTCAAAACCGGGCTTCATAACCATATTCCTCTTCTAATTACGGGTGAACAAAACAAATATGTACCTTTTCAATATTTAAGAAGACTCGACATATTTTACGGAGTACCCCAACAAGAACAATTAATTTATTGACTTTTTATGTTTACGGCATTGCGCCATAGCGCCTTAGCTTCTTATCACAGACGACAGCCCGTTCAACCATTGGAATTGGTGAATAGTGTATTCTCGAGCTACTAAAATGCACGTCGTGTGATCATTTGGATTTCAAGTCTTCTGTTAATCCATTTGTTTGAAAATATCTTACAGGCGTTTCTATGAGAGAAACATGCGTACAGAGAAGAAAAGTTGACACAAACAAACAAAAATAGATTCCTCGAAAACAACTACATATTTCTAAACAAGCACTTTTTTGAATAGCATGCGACTTGTACTCGCTGGAAGAGATATACTATCAGAAAAATGCTAAATTCTTCGGAAATTATTTAACCACAAGTAGAGATTATAGTATTCGGCAATATTGAAATCAGCGAAGCCTTTCACTTACCTCGAATCTAAGTTAAGCAAATGTATCAGAATGTTGTTTGCTGCTCGAAGATGGCGTCGTTGTGTCGAGAGAATTCACGATCTACCTTTAATAATGTTAACTTATGGAAATACCGACAGTTGACTGTGTTAACCACCAGTCTGTTTGTGTTATGTCGATTATTACCCTCAAACGCCTTATTGTGAGAGCTACCTGAAGTAGTTAATATTTACCAGGAAACTGTCTTGTCTTTTCTGATGGGGTAGCCTAAAAAATCACAGTATTATAATTAATTCATAGACAGTCGCCAAAACCTGTTTATGATTAGTTAAAGGAAGTAAGTGAGGAAACCTTTGTGAAAAGTAAGTTGATTTGAAGATTTGATTTCAGGAAAACTACAAAGCTTAAGAGGGGAATGTTTCGTCGAGGCCTCTAAGATAACCTTTCAACAAAAACAAAATCAATATTTGGCGTGGCAGATCTTCGATCAATAAAGTAGCTCAGTGCGTTCTGTTGTGGTTCTTATCCAGTGGGCACTAATGATTACAATTTGTTTTAAAGAGCTGACAATAGCTTTGAGTCTTTGAGCCAGGTTTAGTATAGGCCACGACGCTCATGATGAGAAGAATACTGTTTCACTGATTTACTTTCCAACTCGAGATAGCCACCGAATAAGTAAAGGATACTATTACGAGGATCAATTTTACAGCAGTTTTAGTCAAAGCAGTTTTTGAGCCACGGACGGCAACAGGAAGGCGAATGTTTAAGGTTTTGGTGAACTTTTACCTCCGGAAATAAGTTAGAAAGCTTTTATTTTAGCACTTACAACTTGAATTTTGAACAACACTGACGATAAGCCTCCATTTCCGGTTGCCGTCCTTGGCTCAAAAACGCCTGTGCTTAAGCGCTCTAGAGCCAAATTTAGGACTGCGTATCTCAGTGTGCGCAAAGAAAACTGGCATGAGGATATTGCGTTAATAGTTGAAGGGATACAAATTGTACTAAGCTTTTAACGAATTATGAAAGATGGAAGGGGGCAGAATTTGGAAACTTCTGCTTGGTTTATTTCCATTGATGTAAATGTTATTTAGCTTTTGGCTTTTCGCTAGTGCCCCTTGCCACGCTTGTCTTCTGCCCTTCAGCATTGTGGTCTAACGCCTTTGAGAGAACTACCTAATGTTGAAGTAATTAATATTCACGATTTACGGATTGCTGGGGTCTTCTCTATGAAACGAAACTTGTGCACGCTTCGGGTAAATTATCTGCACCTAGCCAAGCATCTGTTTAACTGCTCCACCCGCGCAACCTTAGGGAGAGAAAACTTCGGAAGCCTGGGATCGAGGCCGAGATTTGCGATAAGCAGAAAAGCTACGTAAAAACCGCGCAATGCCATCGTTTCTAAACCTTCGTAACCTTCATAAATCAAAACGATCCTTACCGTTTTACGTTCATCGTCCAGCGAGCAAATTTTGTGACAATTGTTCTGTAACAAATATATTTACTCGTGTACATGACGCGACAAACTCGTTTCCATACGCGCCAGCAATGACTCTGAACAGTGGAGACATTCATGGCAAAATGGCGAGGGCGCTAAGTCCTGCATTTCCTTCCGAGTATGTGGCAGATTTTCTGTGACGAGTCATGCACACGAGCAATCTTTCACACGGCAATATTTATTTGCCACATTAAAACTGGCGCGCCGGGTTTTCAGCAAATGCATTTGTCACAACGTTCGGTAAAATTTTCTCATTTACACGAGCAAATGAAAATGGTCGCAGAAACGTTGTCACATAAAATGTGTTCGCATGGATGGGGCTTTAGAAAGCTATAATTAGTTTGACGTTTCGTCCAATCTGAAAGTAATTTTGTATTACACAAACACAACTAAGAACACATTAGAACAAAACAACTTTATTTAGCATTTTCTTAATTACGATTTCATTTATATAATCATATCCTCAATTTCGCCATAGTTAATAGAGGGAAATGGTTAGGAAGCCGGGCAAACATCAAAGGAGCAACCAAAGAGGCCAAGATTGAGGTTGGAAGGTCCATGACCGTGCACATCTTTTGTTTTGCGCTCATACACTGTGCATGAATTACGTAATAGCAACGTTTCTATTGGTTAGTTGGATGAACACACGTAACCACCTATTGTATTTTGTCAGGTTTTGTGCACGGTCAACCCCCAAAATAGTGAACAAAAACCTATAACAAAGAACTTTGCCAGGCTTCATAATCGTTTCACTCTATTAACTATGATTTCGCTGAAACATGAAAAACAGGCTTTGCCCGGAGAAAAAAACTAATTATGTTAAATATCGAAACACGTTTATATCACATATGTTAATCACGACGCTCACTACAACAGCTTTACGTCCAAGTTATGCAAAAACTCGTCGACAGAGAATTCTCTCGCTTTTGCAAAGATTGAAGGCAACTTGCAAACCAGTCACGGTAAAACAGTATGAAATCCCAGGCGCACCTTTCTGGCGTTTGTCAGTGCAACTGAAATCGTTACCATAGTTTTCAACATAAATCTGACTATGGTATTTCTTAATAAAAAGATGACGAAACAAAAAAAAAATACTGTTTTCCTACTTGAGCAGTTCGATGCACTTGCTGTGTACAGCCCAAACGAGAAATTCTGTTCTAGCACTGTTTACTATAAACCAATAAAACCAAACCTTACATTGGAGTAACAGTGAGAGACTGGCACGAGAACAAGTTTTCAGACCTAGTGCATAAATGGCGCTGCATTTGCATAACGATACTTAAAAAAGACCTCAGCATCGCATTGATGATAGAAATCCTTTAACTGGAAACGTTAGCACGAGGGTAAGGTTTTCTAATGTATCGTTATTCAAATTCAGCGCCATTGATGGAATCGCTCTCCTACTCAACTGGTCTTAACGTTCCTATTGTCAATTAGGAAAGTTCGACTTCACTGACTTTGTCGACAAATCTTCGTAAACGGCCGAAGAATTCTAAGATTATCATTATCCAATAGAAACAGTGCGACAATGAAAATCGAAAGCTCCTCGGGTACATCGACAAGAAGTTGCCAAAAACGATACCCGCTACATTAATTAAAAATGCAGTGTCAACGTTCGACGCATGTGCAAGCTATTACGTGACCCACTCAATTTCACTGTTTATTTATTAATTAGTAAATAACTCTTGAGACATCTGCATACTTCCGATTGCTTCTTAAGCAATAGAATCGAAACAGCTTGTACATGCGACGAGCTGTGAGACCATCCCTACAAAGTGCACTCTAAATTTTATTTTCAAACTCTAGAAAAAAAGAAAACCTTTCTGAATATTCAATTCTAATATGAATTTAAAATGAAATTTTAAATGAAGTTGTGACCTATCCTAAAATGTCATATAAAATCAAAATTTCTAGTAAAACGTTACAAAAGAACAAATAACTTGAAAAACACACGTCCTAGAAAAATAAAAAAGGACGAACAAAAACAGCATCCACTGCAGTTTATAGAAACGCAGCAAAACTCTATCAAGTCGGAACAAAGCTAATGTGGTTGACTTAATGTTGGGCTATATGGTGACGAAAGAAAAATAAAATGTTTATTTATGTCCGAGTGACATATGAAAATGAGCGTTGGTCATTTTCTTCAGTAACATCAATTCCTCCTCTCTTTTACATCGTTGAACAACAGTTTCTTAGAGAAAAGAGGAGTACCTACGGGGGAAGAATAATCTTATGGAAAGACCACTGTCAACCAGTGAATTTTGCGCGAACTTCTACGAGTGCTCGCAAAGAATCCCTGTCATTTACTTCCCGAAGATCGAGATTTTTGTTATTTCTGAGACATTTTGATTATTCTTTCGACCATAAACAGATCTGAGACCGCAGCATCACCTGTTCCGACAAACCGCACACCTCGTTGAAATTGGTAGATTCTGCGATGAAAAGAATGGCACGGCTGAAGTCTCCGCCGGCAAAGCACACTGGATGAGCGTGCTGCTTTTTGAGTGAAAAAAATTACCATGAATCTCCAAAAAGAAAGACGAGATTTTTGACAGTCGGAATTTCGGCCCAATGTCAAATCAAACTCAAGGTTTTGTGTCACCAAAATTCAAGAAACAAAGAAACATAGAGACAGTAATTAAAAAAAAAATACATTTAGAAGAACTTGTTTCAAGAATACTCTGTTCGTTCACGTTGTCAATTCGTCCAGGTCAGATAAGCTTCACGTTTCACGGGCGCTCCGGCCAAATTAGCCCATCATCTGTCACAGAGTTCCCACCCTGATCGTCTCCAGGAACGAAGTGGATCTTTTCGTCCAAGTTAGGCTGTTGGGTTTTTGGACGGCTAGGGGACTTCATCTTTTTCAGCATCGGAAGACGGACATTTCCAGTCACGCACATCCCCGCGCTAAGGTCACATCTGCAAATCGACGAAGGGGGAGAAGGACCTTGTTAAGATCGGCTAGGTTCTTGCCGGTGGCAATCTAGCTACTTCATTAATCAATCGTCATTTAGACTTTGCGAGTTGATACGGGGCGATGAGCAATGAGTAAATATCTGCGCGTATTATATGTTAAACCATTGAATAAGGGTTTTATTATTCCACTATTTTTCTATTAAGTCTGGGTCGTTTAGTCCGGCCATTTTGTTGCACCGCTTTCTGTCTGTATTTTTGCCCTTTTCTACACTGTTATAACGTGTCGTATTTTGCGCGTTGTCCTCACTAATATGGTAAAATGACGCAACAGTGGAATAATAATTCGCTTTATCATTCATGTCTCAACATTCCCTCTGAAAATCTTAATTAAATTAAATGAATTATATTTGCGCCCGCTGCTGGCGTGGCTTTTGGTGGAAAAACTAGGAGCCCTTTGGAAGACCGCAGAATATGGAACAGCTTTCTAGCCTCCTGATTGACTGCATTCTTCAAGGCACGGCGAAAAGAGTGTAGGCCATGAACGTGATCGATTTGTTAACAAAACAAATTTAAACCAAGCGAGGCCAGTGCACTACATGTATAACAGGTCACAGAAACGTGGTGATATAAAGCTACATTCTCCCAATATAAAAAGTAAAAAAAATAGAGAAAAAGGTTGCGAGAAATAATATGTTGGTGTACCTATATCCATCAGGGCAGCAGTGTTCGTGGTCCGAACAGCAAACAGCGTGAGAGTAAGGACAGCAGCCATAATGTCCATCAGGGAGCTCACAGCATGTCTCGTAATCAAGACACGAGCATCCATCAGGGCAATAAATGTACTTCAGTTCAGCCTCTGAAATGTGTCAAAAATATATGTAAAATACATTATAGCTTGGATTCTGCTAGGCTCGATTTCCAGCCGTTCTGGGAGTCCGGCGTGTCATCCTCTTGGTGTGGGGCAAGGAACGCGGGCTCACAAACCGGCTGGAAATCGACCCTAGGATTCTGCATGCGCCTTCATTTGTTTATCACAGTATTAACAACAGATATAAGGAGTCAGGGAAAGTGACAAATACAAAGATAGACAGGTGGACAGACCGATTCATGCGAGGGTCAGATGGAGGGGCAGCCAGATAGACAGTAGACGGACCGACAGGACAACCCATCAATGGATTAAGTCAGCCAGTCAGTCAGCCAGTCAGAGACAGACAGACAAACAGACAGTCAGCCAGACAGTAAGCCAGCCAGCCAGAGACAGACAGACATGTTACAATGACCCTGGTCCAGCCTGGAAGCCTGTTCGAGTTCGAGATTAAGGAAGATACTGCATTTATGACCTAAGAATTAAGGAGATAAATTTTTACTGTATATAATGTAAACATAAATGCAATGTACATAGTCTGCGAACGAAAGCTAACCACACGTAGGCTAACATAATTACTAATCAGGCAAACCGGAGTGTTTATTTGGCTAACTAGAGTGATGTTCAGCCAAAGTTAGTGACTCAACGGTTAACTCCAACTCGAAATTTGAACTCATGAATTTAAAAATCCCTGACAACATTTCCTAAAGAGCTTTGCGCAGTGACAGCTGTGCGGCACGCAACTCTGCAAGAGTATTCCACTGCAGGTACATGTTGAATCTCTCACAACAACATTACATACCTGTTGATGTCCTGGCAGCTGGAATGTTGTTGATCATGTTGATGTGTTCAGCGGTTTTATTGCATTTACCTGCCAGGAAGAAACATTTTAAGCTTTTTAATGCACGTGAAAGACTATTTTGTACTAGTCATGGACATCTAATGATTTTGTTTATGGGGCAATAGCAGCTGCTAGCAGATCAGTGAATAATCTGTAGGTTGTGCACGCGCGCAATGCATGATTTCCAAGAGAATGTCAAGTTCACAGGTGGTGAATGGCATCTTGCACACAGAGAAGTAAAAACATGGCTCGTCGATTGGCTTCTTCAACAGTACGTTTCTCGTTATTTTCTTAAAAGCAATGTATAATAGAACGATTATTAGATATGGTTTTTGTGATATCCGGAATAATCAAAGCCTTGGTAAGTGTTATAAGCCTCAGCCTTGGGATTCGGCTGATAACACTTACCTCCACCTTATTTATTCAGGATATCACAAGAACCTCATCCAATAATTGTTTATAAACCACGCGGCTCTCATTATCTACTCGTGTTTCGTCGTTGTTTATTAACCGTTTGATGAGAGCCGCGTGACAGCGCTGGGATCAATGATTCTTTCAGTGTTTTCACGTGACGTCATCAAAATTTGAAAATTAACAATCGTAAGGTCCCTGAGTGTTAGCTTTCATTGACTATTAGACATGCTAAATATATATCTCATAGATAGGATTTCGGCTCGATAGCACCCTTGGTCTTTAAAAGGAACCTCCAGTCTCATGACGTTGAACAGACCATTTTACAGTTGTCTGCTCAGCGTCCTCGTCTTTGTAAGGTAGCGAGGCTGGAGTTGACCTTGTTTTGATACAGACCTCACTGCCTTTGTTTTGTAAATCAAGTCGTTCTGAAGCTTACTAGTTTCCATTTACAAGAGAAAAGCAGAGAGGTTTGTATCAATGCAAAGGTCAACTACAGCCTCGCTACCATCCAAAGGCCAGGTCACTGAGCGGACAACTGTAAAATGGCTTGTTGTTTGAAACAATGTCTCAATTCCAAATTGTACAGCAAAACGGAGAAATAACATTTAATAGTAATAATAAATGGAAAAGACTATGGCTTTTAAATTTCCCAAGCACCGCCATTTTGGATTTAATGGCATGTTATAGGTTGCCCATTTGTTTCGCACAAAAGACCTTTGCTTACTGACAATCGCGCAACCATTACTCATCATTTAATTCAGAAAGGCAGCGCGCGGGAAACAGAAAAAAAAACGGAATTTTTCTAATTTTAGCTACAATTGAATGTTTCTTCTCCCTTGTCCAGTAAAATTTGAAGTTAAAGAAATATTTCAAAAAATTCGACTTCAACTTGTCGTAAGAGTGGAGGTTCCTTTTTAAGTGCAGCATTTTGAGTTTTCACGCCACCCGACATCAAGATGGCCGCCAGAAGGGTGTCACATACGTTTAAATGAAAGGTATCTTTGAGACGACGACTATTTTGCATAAGGTGATTACCGAAATGATAGTAATGTTAAAGTATCAAAAAGTGAAGTACAGCACCACTGGAAATCAGGTGCACGTCGGCCGCGGGTTTTACGATGTAACCGTTAGTGATTACTTACTCGTTTTTTTAGCGTGAGTCACGCAACCACTTGTAACGAAATTTAGTGCCTTAGGTTAAATATTAGCAGATTAAAAGAATACGATGATGAACGAAGTGCAGCTCCTCATAAATCTCGCGCTTATGTTTGCATTCAAAGTGTACGTAGATATGCCTTGCGATGGCATAAACGCTGACTGGCATCATTGGTAACCACATTTACACTAGTCACTTTTGCTGGCGATAACGGTAAACCTGGTTTACACGTACTTGCATATGAACAAAATAGAGGGTAGGAGATCACGCTTTTGCTCGTATTCCCTCGTGCACGAAAACAAGCCTTTATTGTAATGTCTATTCCCCTTTTTTCAGTTGAAAGTTAAATACATTAAGACAATAATAACTTCGTTCACCTTCCCTTGGTGGAGGATAAACTAAGAGAAAAAATAAATAGCATTGAGATCGACTAACCTGCCTCCACATCACATACGTATCCATGAGGGCAACAGTGTATATTATCGCTGCAGCAAACAGCTTTCTCTAATGGGCAGCAGCCATATGTGCCTGAGGGAAGTTTGCAACATGTGCTTCCTTTGGGACATTGATACTTTCTGTCAGGGCAAACAACACCATCCGATATGCCTTCGTCAGCGGGTTTCTTTGATGCTGGTACCTTCTGAAACATAGCAATACTTTGGCTATCTTTATTACACGTTCCTGATGAAACATCACAGGTATATCCATTCGGACAACAATGTACTCCATCGCTACAGCAAACAGCTTGTGGAAGTGGACAACAGCCATAACCACCAGAAGAAAGTTTACAACATGTGCTACCATCTGGACACTGAGATTCGCCATCAGGACAAATAATGCCTACAAATGTGGTCCTCTTCGATGTTGCTATCTTTTCGAACATAGCAGTTGCAGAACTTCCTCTGCTACAGGTTCCATTTGCCAAATTACACGTGTACCCATTTGGACAGCAATGCACTCCATCACTACAGCAAACAGCTTGTGGAAGTGGACAACAGCCATAACCACCTGAAGAAAGTTTACAACACGTGGTTCCATCTGGACACTGAGATTCGCCATCAGGACAAATAATGCCTACAAATGTGGTCCTCTTCGATGTTGCTATCTTTTCGAACATAGCAGTTGCAGAACTTCCTCTGCTACAGGTTCCATTTGCCAAATTACACTTGTACCCATTTGGACAGCAATGCACTCCATCACTACAGCAAACAGCTTGTGGAAGTGGACAACAGCCATAACCACCTGAAGAAAGTTTACAACACGTGGTTCCATCTGGACACTGAGATTCGCCATCAGGACAAACAATGCCTACCAATGAGGTCCTCTTTGATATTGCTATTTTTTCGAACATCACTGTGGCTAAACTTCCTCTGCTACAAGTTCCATTTGCCACATTACACGTGTACCCATTTGGACAGCAATGCACTCCATCACTACAGCAAACAGCTTGTGGAAGTGGACAACAGCCATATCCACCAGAAGAAAGTTTACAACATGTGGTTCCATCTGGACACTCAGATTGGCCATCAGGACAAACAATGCCTACAAATGTGGTCCTCTTCGATGTTGCTATTTTTTCGAGCATCGCTGTGGCAAAACTTCCTCTGCTACAAGTTCCATTTGCCACATTACACGTGTACCCATTTGGACAGCAATGCACTCCATCACTACAGCAAACAGCTTGTGGAAGGGGACAACAGCCATAACCACCAGACGAAAGTTTACAACATGTGGTTCCATCTGGACACTCAGATTGGCCATCAGGACAAACAATGCCTACCAATGAGGTCCTCTTTGATGTTGCTATTTTTTCGAGCATCGCTGTGGCAAAACTTCCTCTGCTACAAGTTCCATTTGCCACATTACACGTGTACCCATTTGGACAGCAATGCACTCCATCACTACAGCAAACAGCTTGTGGAAGTGGACAGCAGCCATAACCACCAGAAGAAAGTTTACAACATGTGGTTCCATCTGGACACTGAGATTCGCCATCAGGGCAAACAATGCCTACAAATGTGGTCCTCTTAGATGTTGCTATTTTTGCGAGCATTGCTGTGGCAAAACTTCCTCTGCTACAAGTTCCATTTGCCAAATTACACGTGTACCCATTTGGACAGCAATGCACTCCATCACTACAGCAAACAGCTTGTGGAAGTGGACAACAGCCATAACCACCAGAGGAAAGTTTGCAACATGTGGTTCCATCTGGACACTCAGATTCGCCATCAGGACAAACAATGCCTACAAATGTGGTCCTCTTAGATGTTGGTATCCTTTCGTAAATAGCTGTGACAAAACTTCCTCTGCTACAAGTTCCATTTGCCAAATTACACGTGTACCCATTTGGACAGCAATGCACTCCATCACTACAGCAAACAGCTTGTGGAAGTGGACAACAGCCATAACCACCAGAAGAAAGTTTACAACATGTGGTTCCATCTGGACACTCAGATTGGCCATCAGGACAAACAATGCCTACAAATGTGGTCCTCTTTGATGTTGCTATTTTTTCGAACATAGCAGTTGAAGAACTTCCTCTGCTACAGGTTCCATTTGCCACATTACACGTGTACCCATTTGGACAGCAATGCACTCCATCACTACAGCAAACAGCTTGTGGAAGTGGACAACAGCCATAACCACCAGAGGAAAGTTTGCAACATGTGGTTCCATCTGGACACTCAGATTCGCCATCAGGACAAACAATGCCTACAAATGTGGTCCTCTTAGATGTTGGTATCTCTTCGTAAATAGCTGTGACAAAACTTCCTCTGCTACAAGTTCCATTTGCCAAATTACACGTGTACCCATTTGGACAGCAATGCACTCCATCACTACAGCAAACAGCTTGTGGAAGTGGACAACAGCCATAACCACCAGAAGAAAGTTTACAACACGTGGTTCCATCTGGACACTCAGATTGGCCATCAGGACAAACAATGCCTACCAATGAGGTCCTCTTTGATGTTGCTATTTTTTCAAGCATCGCTGTGGCAAAACTTCCTCTGCTACAAGTTCCATTTGCCACATTGCACGTGTACCCATTTGGACAGCAATGCACTCCATCACTACAGCAAACAGCTTGTGGAAGTGGACAACAGCCATAACCACCAGAAGAAAGTTTACAACACGTGGTTCCATCTGGACACTCAGATTGGCCATCAGGACAAACAATGCCTACCAATGAGGTCCTCTTCAATGTTGCTATTTTTTCAAGCATCGCTGTGGCAAAACTTCCTCTGCTACAAGTTCCATTTGCCACATTGCACGTGTACCCATTTGGACAGCAATGCACTCCATCACTACAGCAAACAGCTTGTGGAAGTGGACAACAACCCCATTGCCCTGAAGAGAGTTTACAACATGTGTTGCCATCTGGACACTCAGATTGGCCATCTGGGCAAACAACATTGCTCACTTCGGCTTTTTCCTTTAATGCTGATATCTTCTGCAAAATAGCTGTACTTTCACTCCCTCTACTACAAGTTCCCGACGAAACATCGCAGGTGTATCCATTAGGGCAACAATGTACTCCATCGCTACAACAAACAGCTTGTGGAAGTGGACAACAGCCCCATTCTCCTGAAGAGAGTTTACAGCATGTGTTGCCATCTGGGCACTCAGATTGGCCATCAGGACAAATAATGTTCCTCACTTCTTCTTTTTTCTTTGATGCTGGTATCTTCGGTAACATAGGTAAGCGTTTGCTACCTTTACTACATGTTCCAGCTGAAACATCGCAGGTGTACCCATTAGGACAGCAATGTTCTCTATCACTACAGCAGACAGCGTTTGGAAGTGGACAGCAGCCATACTGACCAGAAGAAAGTTTACAACATGTGTTACCATCTGGGCACTCGGATTGGCCATCAGGACAAATAACGTTTCTCACTTCCTCTCTTATCTTTGATGCTGGTATCTTCGGTAACATTGGTGTGCGTTTGCTACCTTTACTACATGTTCCAGCTGAAACATCGCAGGTGTACCCATTAGGACAGCAATGTTCTCTATCACTACAGCAGACAGCGTTTGGAAGTGGACAGCAGCCATACTGACCAGAAGAAAGTTTACAACATGTGTTACCATCTGGGCACTCAGATTGGCCATCAGGGCAAATAACGTTTCTCACTTCCTCTCTTATCTTTGATGCTGGTATCTTCGGTAACATTGGTGTGCGTTTGCTACCTTTACTACATGTTCCAGCTGAAACATCGCAGGTGTACCCATTAGGGCAACAATGGACTCCATCGCTACAACAAACAGCTTGTGGAAGTGGACAACAACCCCATTGCCCTGAAGAGAGTTTACAACATGTGTTACCATCTGGGCACTCAGATTGGCCATCAGGGCAAATAACACTGCTCACTTCGGCTTTTTCCTTTAATGTTGATATCTTCTGCAAAATAGCTGTACTTTCACTCCCTCTACTACAAGTTCCCGACGAAACATTGCAGGTGTATCCATTAGGGCAACAATGTACTCCATCGCTACAACAAACAGCTTGTGGAAGTGGACAACAACCCCATTCTCCTGAAGAGAGTTTACAGCATGTGTTGCCATCTGGGCACTCAGATTGGCCATCAGGACAAATAACGTTCCTCACTCCTTTTTTCTTTGATGCTGGTATCTTCGGTAACATAGGTAAGCGTTTGCTACCTTTATTACATGTTCCAGCTGAAACATCGCAGGTGTACCCATTAGGACAGCAATGTTCTCCATCACTACAGCAGACAGCGTTTGGAAGTGGACAGCAGCCATACTGACCAGAAGAAAGTTTACAGCATGTGTTACCATCTGGGCACTCAGATTGGCCATCAGGACAAATAACGTTCCTCACTTCTTTTTTCTTTGATGCTGGTATCTTCGGTAACATAGGTAAGTGTTTGCTACCTTTACTACATGTTCCAGCTGAAACATCGCATGTGTATCCATTAGGGCAGCAATGCACTCCATCACTACAGCAGACAGCCTGTGGAAGTGGACAACAGCCATACTGACCTGAAGAAAGTTTACAACATGTGTTACCATCTGGACACTCTGATTGGCCATCAGGGCAAATAACATTGCTCACTTCGCCTTTTTTCTTTAATGCTGATATCTTCTGCAACATAGCTGTACTTTCGCTCCCTCTACTACAAGTTCCCGACGAAACATCGCAGGTGTATCCATTAGGGCAACAATGTACTCCATCGCTACAACAAACAGCTTGTGGAAGTGGACAACAACCCCATTGTCCTGAAGAGAGTTTACAACATGTGTTACCATCTGGACACTCTGATTGGCCATCCGGGCAAATGACATTGCTTATTTCTGCTCCACTCTTTAATGCTGGTATCTTCTTTAACATAGGTATCCTTTTGCTGCCTTTACTGCAAGTTCCAGCTGAAACATCGCAGGTATACCCATTGGGGCAACAATGTACTCCATCACTACAGCAGACAGCTTGCGGAAGTGGACAACAGCCCCATTGTCCAGAAGAAAGTTTACAACATGTGTTTCCATCAGGACACTGAGACGCGCCATCAGGACAAATGACACTGTCCAACAGTTCTTCAGTGCCATGCTGCCTTTTGGCATTATCTGAGGGTAACTTCATTCGTTTGACACTTTTTCCTGTTATCAGACCTAGAAGTCCACTGAAGCCTTTTTTCAAAGTCTTGGAAGGTGTGGCAGACAGGGCAAGCAGGGTGTGAGCACCTGATGAGCAGGTCTTACCATCAGGAGAGCACTTGAAACCTCTTGGACAACAGTGCATGTGATCAGAACAACAGACAGCCTGTGGCATTGGACAGCAGTTGTAGCTGCTATCAACTTGACAGCAGGTGTACCTGTAAGTGAACAGGTCATGTTATAAATAACTGAAGATAATCAACTGAAAGTTATTCCACAGTTATTAGAGAGCTTTAGCAAAGAAGTTTTTGAGCCACTGACCGACTGACGGCAACGGGAAGGTTTTGGCGAACTTTTACCTCCAAAAATATGTTAGAAAGCTTTCATTTTAGCACTTACAACTTGAATTTATGAACAAAATGTTGACAATAAGTGCTAAAGACTAGAAGGTTCCATTTCCAGCTGACATCCGTGGCTCAAAAACGCCTGTGCTTAAGCTCTCTAATAGTTACAGAAGAGGTGGGGCGGGGAGGGCTTTTCAACACAATGAAAGTAGTATGGACAAAAGATCTAATTTTGTAAGTCCAATTCCTGCATATTGAAAAGCTATGTTAAAGTTAAGAGAGGGCAGATCAGACGATGTTGTTGTCTAGCAGTGATAAGTGATACATTAGCCTAATCTCTCAAGCCATGAAGATTGAATCAAGGTTTGGCTTATCAATTATGCAAATGCATGCCAAAATGATCAAAAAAGAATACTTTAAAAAGAGAACAAACTTAACAGCAACATGATTACATATAGGGCAGTAGTCACTGAACAAAAAAAAAAGTCACAACGTTTAGACCTCAACATGTCATAAAAGGGAAAAGAATACTCATATGATATGCATTTTTGACATGGAAGGTTTATCAATGGCCTAATTAATGCTAATTGTATTGAAATCGACAGAGGTGTGGATTTGAGGCTGGATACCTAGGCTACTGTGTTGTGTTCTCGAGTGAGACGTTTACCTAAGCAGGGCATACTAGTGAGCTGTTGTGGGATATGTAACAAAAATTCTGGGGTGTTGGCATGTACCAGCAGTACACTGTAATCCTGTGCATGGCAGTAGTGATACTCCTAGAGATTTGTACCTCAAAGACTGGGATAAGCTCCCATGGTTACATCATACAGGCAAGTCAAGCTGAGATTACAAAAACTGCAGGATTATAAACATCAATACAAAAAAGAGAGTGAAAGTGTAGTTTTATGGTTGCATAGACATACACATTACCTGTCAGGACAAGCAACCTTTTCGTTGCATTTCACAACTTTGGTCTCTGAACCAATCTCCTTCTGTGGATGAGAAATTTAATATACAGATGAATTTCAAGAGTATTTTAACGCAGTATGACAAAACAGAAATCTAACCAGCTTTTGGGATAGAACACGACTACTATAAGAAGACATAGATAAGCTGCACCATTTAACACAAAATGTTTTGTCCAAACCAGGGATGCAATTTATCTGTGACAGGTGTTGAAACCATGTTTTAAATTTCCATAAATTTATAATATTTTCATTGAAAATTGGAAAGTCTATTTCTAATAAAAAATTAATGAAACCATACGAGTACACACTGCACTACACTGTAGTAATTGATTTTAAGTTTAAGTACCCCTAAAAAGCCATTTTGCTGGCATGCATGTAGGTGTAAGAAGGCTCATTGAAAAGTATTCTAGCAGTTTATTGTCTACATGTATCGTCTTTAATAACTGACAAACTAACTCATTGGCTCCTGGAGCTTTTCCCAAAAAACGCATTTTTTTAGACGTTTTTGACCTTTTACATGTAAGGTCTATTATAAGCTAAAACAGCTCCAAATCACTCAAAATGGTCCTGAAACGAAAAATGCGTCCTTTTTTCACAAGAATCATGTTTAACAACTTTTTTGCTCGTGGATGCGCACAAGTTAAAGTTTGGAGACCATCCTACTGTTTTTTTTAATTTTTTTTTTTGCTTTTCCTTTTTCTCTTCTTCCTTTCTTTTTGCTGCAGTTTTTGGCCTTCCATCAGGCTTCTTTCCAGTAGAAGAATTTCAGAGAAAGCGCAAACGAGGCAAGAACTACTTACCATCGAGAAGCAAAGGGTAGAAAGGGGAAATTTTCCTCTGAGTTTTTAACTAAAATATTGAAGCATTTTGGTGCATATTTCATACTCCATCAATCTGATCACGCTGGTTTAGGTATCGTTGGAAAGGTCTTGTTGTACTTCACAATTTGAGCATAGATTTCGCCTTTCTGGGTAAAAGTTGATGACGTCACAAGCGGGACAAATTCCCGGATCCTTTGGGGCTGGTTTAGGCCGTTTCAGGTGAAAATGGGTTAATTTCTACATGCCCCCATTGCACAAAACACATCACGTGGTACAAAATTGGATGACCTGTTGCAAATCCAATTTGACATATCTGTTTCCCGATTTCCCATATCTGTTTCCCGATTTCCCTGTTTCCCGATAAAGCAGTGCAAAACAAACAACCGAAATTACATGTAAGGCATGATAATCACTGTAGGTTTTCTATTTTTTCTTACTGTGATTTTAAACTGCGTTGTAGAAATTAATTGGAGGGAAATAAAATAAATAATCTGCTTTTTCACTTGGTGGTATATTAGTATTTAGAGGATAATGCCCTTGGCTTTATCCGATTGTCCTCATAATTTCACAGTTGCCCTCAAAGCTTGGTTTCTGAACAACCGTTCATTTTTTACGCAATCCTTCAGCCTTTGGCACTATCCTTGAATATGGTAAGGTAAAGTCTGCATACGAGCCAAGTGGCCCATCAGGCCGGAGCTTATCCCGGTTTCTGTAGCATGAAGCGACTAGGAGTATTTCTACTCCCCCCTGGATGGGATGCTAGTCCATCGCAGGGTTACCCCCAGCAGTAAATTCGCAGGTACCCATTTATACACCTGGGTGGAGAGAGGCTCTATGAGGGTAAAGTGTCTTGCCCAAGAACACAACGCAGTGCCCTGGCCAGGGCTCGAACCCGGACCGCTCGATCCGGAGTCCAGCGCACTAACCATTAGGCCACCGCGCCTCCCACTATCCTTGAATATACCAGCTACATATCTGAAGAGGTTTCGCATGGAGGGTCACTTTTAACACCATTGTGTGATGGTGTTAATTATTATTATTGGAGTTTAGTTAGATAATAGTTTAGGTACATGTATGCCATGCATCTTATAGATCCTTGTGGCCAAACACTGTCAATAGAAGGGCTTAATTACATGTATATAAAAAAAACATTTAAGAGGTTAACAGTTCTGAGGTGACTCTGTACTTATTGTGGGCGCACTTGTCGATGACAAACTTTGGGTAATAACTTTTTAGGCTTTGACGCGGTGGCTGTGAAACTTTGGGAAAGTGTTAACCTACATGTATCATTCGGTAATAATAATATGAAATTCGATTTTACCGAAGAAAAATATTTTTAATGATATTGGCATTTAATTGGACCCCATTTTTCAAAAATATAAGCTGATTCCACAAATTTAGCAAATAAACTATCAGCAAAATTTTGTACTGGATGCGATTTTGTTAAATCAAAGCCTCTTTGAGGCTACAACTACATGTAGAAAAGATGAAAATAGTTCGGTTTTTGTTCCAAAAAGAAATTTCTTTCTTCTGTACCTTCTTTAAACCTCTTAAAATCAAACTCAAATCACTGCTCTGACTCCGGTGGTGATGTTTTTGCCAATCATGAATTGCGTGACAATGAAATTAATACGGCTACAGGTGAGGCAAGGTCAACTTAGCTTGGTGATGTGGGTGTTTTTGATCATCAAAAACCACAAGGTTTGCGCAAGTATAAACCCGTATAATATGTACTGTTAGGACACAGCATTTCAAGTTCTGCTATCCCTTGTTGTTCTTGGCAAATTTCCCCCATTGGGGTAAAGGACAAAGGAAAGATGAAGATCCCCGGTTGTTCGCCAATTAACACAGTTAACAAAAAAGTGCTGGAGTGTTAACTGTGAATCAATAATCAACATTCTGGCAAAGATTTGAGACGATTCACATTATTCGCCACCTCGACATAAATTAAATTCCTTTGAATTTAGTCACGACGCTTTTCGAAACGTACGGTCAAAATGCAAACTTTGTAGTAACAGAAGTTGTCAACCCCATTTACGAAGACTACAAGCAAATGGTGAAACAATGAATTAATCTGGATTATCGATCAAATCTAGAGCAAACATACGCCTCTGTACTATCCCCCAAATATATTAACAGAACACAATAGTGCGGCTTCAGTGCAAAACGATACATATCAGGGGAGGCACGGGAAGACGCGTTTGATACAAATTTAATGCATAAATTAATAGTTTAACAGGGATGGAATCAAAAGTGTAACAGAAATGGATTTAACAACAACTTAACAGGAATGGACAAAGCCCTGATCTAAACTCCTATTTTGCATAACGCAAAATAGTCATAAAAAGTGGGGTCCAGTTAAATGCCAATATCATTAAAATATTTTTCTTCAGTAAAATCGAATTCCATTTATTATTACCAAATGATAGGTGAACATTTTTCCAAAGTGTCACAGCCGTTGCGTCAAAGCCTAAAAAGTTATAACTCAAAGTTTGTCATCGACCAGTGTGCCCGCAATAAGTACGGAGTCAACCTTAATTAAAAATCAAAATATTGTGTACAAACAACTCAGAAAAAATGTAAACCTAGCAGACTCGGATCTCGTGTTCACTTGGGTTCGAAAAGAACAGAATGGAATAAAACAAGGTACTTAGTTAACAATTATTCCACGAGCGCATGTTGGATATGAGTTGGCTATTAATGATCTCATATTCAACAAGTGCGGGTGGAATAATTGTTTTATAAAAAAATGCCCAAAAGAATTGCAATATTTGACCTCCCCAGCTGTTTTCATTGAAGTGTATTGGCTACGACATTTATTTTGTGGTCAGTGGTATACTGTATGAGCGCATATATACATGTACATGTACCATTGCCTGTTAACCAATCAAAACTCAGGAATTGAAATATACATGTACCATTGCTAGTTTTTAATAAAAACAAATTTACAATTTAATGAGCATACCATGGTAGGTGTTGCAGGAATCTTCTGCAACTGTAGTGGCATTGACTTTCTGTCCCTCTTGCAGACACCTTCCTTAACATGGCAGGTGTAACCCTCAGGACAGCAGTGGTAAGAGCCTGCACAGCACACCGCATTCTCAAGGGAGCAGCAATAGAAATTGTTCTCATTCACACGACAACAGGTAAAGGAATCTGGACAAGTTACACCCTGTCCTGTACCATTACATATGTTTCCCTGGGCATGACAGAGAATCCCAAAGCTAGAGAGCACTGTTAACACTGCACCCACACACCACTTCATCTGCAAAAAGAAACAAGGCTCGAAATTAGACAAACATCAATATTTTTTTTCTTAAAAACATGTTTTGAAAACATTCAATGTTTTAATTCTTGCTGCCTGTCTTGCATGTAAATCTCATCACAATTACCCATTGTATTACCAGCAACATCAACATTCAAGATTTGAGCTAAAAAAATAACAGTACACTGCAGATCCAGACAGAAATTGGGTTAATCTGTAATGTACATATTGTATGCATTGAATGTATGTAGGAATTTGTCTCTTCCATGGTGGGGAAATGTACATGACTATACAATGTGCACACATTAGTGACAGTAACAACAATAACTGAAGGCGTGAGGGCAAGACTCGCACATCAAGTTTTTGGCTAAATTGAACATTGTCAAAAACAACTCCAAACTCTGCATGCAAGTTTGTTTACGTATGCTAAACACTGCCCTGTATTTCATTTTGCTGGTCTTTCCTTCATCTTCTAAAAATAACACATGCAAAAAGACAAGATTTTTGCTGGTGGCATCTTTAGGAATTTTCTTTGACAAAATGATAAACAAAGGAAACCTTTTGTTCCTCAAAACAATGAAACCAGTGAACGTTTTAGGGATTACACTATATATAACTCTTATAACCCTAACTCTAAGGTTAGGGTTAATGCTCCAAGTTAGGGTTTAGCGCTTAACCCTAGGGCAAAAGCGAACCCCGATCCCATTTTAACGAGCTGGTGTTTTCATTTCATATTAGTCTTGCTTTCAGTTAAGTGCCGCTTGCTCTCACTTCTATCTCCACTCCTTACATCATCACACATCTCAGAACAAAATCCCGCAAAATCAAGAGATAGACTTCTTAGGTTTTCGTGCGAACAAATCAATTGATTCGGATGAATATTTAATGAGGCACAGAAAAATTTTTGGTGATGAAAGGTCCCCTGCGAAACAACTCTTAAGTCTAAAACCAGCTCGCTTCTCTGCAACTTTGTCGCTGCAACACCCAAGCGGATAATGCAAAACGTGCATGGACAAAGTTTCCGACAAGAAAACCGTTTTAGACTTTCTGCTTGGATCAATCTGCCTTTTGTGAGACAACGTTTGTGGGAGGTGCGGTGGCCTAATGGTTAGTGCGCTGGACTCCAGATCGAACGGTCCGGGTTCGAGTCCTGGCTGGGGCACTGCGTTGTGTTCTTGGGCAAGACACTTTAATACCCTCATAGTGCCTCTCTCCACCCAGGTGTATAAATGGGTACCTGCGAATTTACTGCTGGGGGTAACCCTGTGATGGACTAGCATCCCATCCAGGGGGGAGTAGAAATACTCCTAGTCGCTTCATGCTACAGAAACCGGGATAAGCTCCGGCCTGATGGGCCCCTTGGCTCGTAAGCAGACTTTACCTTTACCTAAGACAATGTTCACTTGAGTGCCAAAAACAGCGCTATTGTGCAAAACAAAAGTCAGAACAGCCCTCAGTTCTTTGAGAGATCTATGCTTTTGATTTTCAGGCATACGGACTTAATAATGTCCTTCAGCCACCAAGCGGCTGAACTTGTGCTCAAACGATCAATATGCAAGCAGATTCGTTTTCACAAGCAAAACGCGATCTTTTTCTGTCTTTCCTGACACGTAACCATTACGTCACAATGCAGTTTCCAGTCCTACTCTACTGAGTCTAAAAGGAAATCGATCAGCAAACATGGCCGTGACTCAAGACAGGTTTTTGAAAGGGTTTCTCGCCTGGCGTGGACACTTACGAAACTGTACAAGGAAAGATTTGCACATGATGCGTTGGAAAACTCATACAGCTGGCTGACTGTGGAGAACATAAGCTTGCAAAACGCTGTTTTTTTGCATGTATAATTTGTGAGAAACGAAGGTAAGACCAGCAAAATGAAATACAGGGCAGTGTTTCGCACACATAAACAAACTTGCATGCAAAGTTTGGAGTTGTTTTTGACAATGTTCAATTTAGCCAAAAACTTGATGTGCGAGTCTTCCCCTCACGCCTTCAATTATTAGGGGAAGGACAACCCCCCCCCCCCCCCCCCCCCGTTATGGATATGGACCCCCTATTATTCCTACCCCAAAATAAATAAACAACAAGTTAACAGTGACAAATTTCCATTATTGTCACTGTTTCAGTGGGGTGTGTTGAAATCAGAAATGGCGAAATACTGTAGAGAACTACCCTAACCAACAAATAAAAGCTAACCGCAAGCAAACTGGAGTGAAAGCAAACCACAAGCAAACCAGAGTAAAAGCTAAAGTCTGCAAGCAAGTTTTGTTTTGTTTCGGGTTTTAGTACATACATGTACGTACCTACATGTATAATTATAACTCTGGCTCTGATCTTTAATACCATTTTGCAATTTCACCATTTCATATTTTAAACATACCCTTGTCAGTGGCAACGATCATTGGCTCCTTTATTGCTGGCTCATATCTATGCTTCCTAATTTCATAATGTTTACTTGACAAGTTTACCTGGTACTAGGCTTGTCTACAAAACTCTGGACTTGTTACTGCTTATTTTTTATGATTATTCCCTCCACATCCCGTACCACTACACATTTTATAATGTATGGAGAAAAAGAAAATTATTGTTTGTGTAAAACAAAAATAACTATTTAATAGATTCCATTTTGACATGGGATGGGCCTTTCCAGTTACAGATCACAAAGGGTGTCAAAATGTGGAAAGAACTTTTAGTTAGTGACCCACATGCTCCATAGGTCAAATATTCTTTAAGAAAGATGTAGCATTCATCATTTCACGAGCATGGGACAAAGAAACCCATGACTTCACAAACACTGGGTGGTTCAATTTTATCCTTGGTTTAAATTTTATTTTTCTTTGTTTTAAACTCATTATCATACATTACCATACCCCCCCCCCCCCCCAAAAAAAAAAAAAAAAAAAAAAAAAAAAAAAGAAAGAAAAAGAAAAGAAAGAAAATTTGAACCAAGGATAAATTGAACCACAACATTATACAAAAACATGGACCCAGGTCCATGGACCACCTTTTAAGCTGTGGTCCTGGTCCATGGACCACCTCATGGACCCGGTTCATGGACCACTCTGACTAGGTCAGCTTTGCTTTATCAGCAAGTCTTATTTCTTAACAGCGCTAAATCAAAGCTTAAAGTGCCCATAAACCCCCAAAATTATTTTTCATGCAAAAGAATATTTATGTTTTTCTGAGCATAATGCCGAAACAAATTTTGATTTCGGTTCAAACCTCGATTTTCTGTGAATTGTCAAAGTCGGGAAAAATCACAATAATTGGAGACATGACTGAGTCAAAGATCTGGTCAAAAGGGTCTGGGTCCGATACAATTCGTGACGTCAAACCAGGACATCAGTCGAACGTGATATCGCTCACGCGATAATCTGAGTTGTAGGTCGTGATTTTGGTTAGAGCTCCAAAATGCATATGAAACGGGGAGACCATCAAGTTCTTGGCAATGTAATCGAAGCACGCCAGCAATCAAGCATTCTTATTGATAATAAAGGATGTGATGTGTAACATTGACCTAGTACATGTAATAAAAAACTGAATGATGGCAGATAAACAAAAGGAAATAACTACCCGGTATTAATAGTGATCAGTTTCTTAGATGAAGAACCTACATGTACATATTATACACTGTATGCTGTAATCAAAGGTCTATTGAATCACACTACGAGTGCTATGTTGCATCAGGTGAATGAAATGGCCATTAAATTAAATGTTATTTTGTTTATGCACAGAATTTAAAGTACAAGCAGCATTTTAAAACTACAGTGACAAAAGAAGTCGAAAGGGTCACCGGTTGTTAAAAATAAAACAACAAAACCTTAGAACTGTTTTGAGCACCTGTGCCATCTATGCGTCTGTGGCATAGTGGTAAGGCATCGAATGTGGAAGGAGCAATGGTTTGATACCGCAGGTTAAAAAAAAATCATTTTAATTTTTAATTTTACTTTCGTTTCTTCTTTTTCTCTCTTAAAACCAAAATCGTAACAAAGAAGGACCTGAACCAGCCTGCATTTTACTAGGCATAGTGTGATACGATCCCACTTGGCTTTCATTCTTGGTTTCATGTGCACAAAATGCAACGTAGCATGTACAGTGAGTTTGTCAACTTGTACAAAGCCATTACACAGTTGCAACTATTTTAGTCGCCATGGCAAGTGAAAATAAAATTTGGTGACTAAATATTTTTCACAGGTCGCCAATTTGGTTTAATCAGTGCAGTGCAACGGGTTGGCTAGGCATCAACAATGGTTTTTCAGTTCAATTACTTATACTGTAAGCCAATCAAAATGACCACGAGTGAGGATTTATCAAAATATTTTGTTGACATCATAATGAAATCACCGTTTTGTCACTTCATCAATTTAATTACTTTTTAAATTTCAAAAAAAATGTTAATAAATTAACATTCCCTTCTTTTCCAAAATGGTGGCTCTGGGGCAGGGTGTGTGTGTGTGTGTGTGGGGGGGGGGGGGGGGGGGGGAGGAACATGTAGTCACTTGTGTGAACTTTTTTAAGAGAAACACGCGGCAACTAGAAATAACCTGTGACGTGCTTAAATGAAATGTTGTCCACTTCACCAGTGACACTCGTAAAAATTGTAAATTTTGTATTCAAATCCCCGGGCTATTATAGGAAACAAACCTTTAGTTTTATTGTACCACAAAGACTTCAAGAAATTGAGATACTCCAGTGTTTAAAGGGGCAGTCTCACCAAGATATAGCTTTACTTCGAAATCCAATGAAAGCGTTTGTATTAATTGGAAATCCACTTCTAATAGTTGCCTAACCTTGTTAAAACACACTGTACTGGTCAAGAAAGTTGTTTAAAACTGGTGTGGCTTTGGACGAGTACAAAAGAAGTGGTCTAAAACTTGAAAATGTCGGGCCGACGTTTTCAAGTTTGACAGTGTTACTTACAGTGTAGAGGGAAATCACTAAAAAACATTGATTATGGTTTGTTCACATCTTAGAGAGTGAGTTTATGCCTTTTTTGTTGTTTAGAGGTCATGTAAAAAAAATGTAAATGTAAATGTTGTTTATAGTGGTCATGCACTTAGCTTCGAGATAGCTAGTTTGCAGGCATGCCACTGAAACATAGGAAACAAATAACTTTAAATGAACATAACATGGTTAAAAATCCCAACTGGCTGGAGGCAGACCAGTTGGCTATATACAAAGCGTGACCGAGGATTTGAACTTGGGACGACCGTGAAACAAATCCAGCTAGTGGCAGGGTGGAGGGCTTGAACCCGGGACCTCCAGATTACAAGTCCAGCGCCCTAAACCACTCAGCCACGCTGCCTCCTCTGTCGATCAGTAAGTGCACCTTTATAATTCTAGCATGGTTTCCTGAAAAACTTAGTAGACCTCTCATGATACTGCCCCTTTAACAAAAATGATTGAATTTTGCGATTTCAGAGAAAACATATGGTAAATGGCAACTATTGGTTTGTTTCTTTTCTTTATCTGATACCACAGGCGTCCCAAGCTCACGTTTGAAGAAAGGGAATAATTAATTATCTATTCATTCATTCATTCATTCATTTGTATAAGCGTCACGGTGAGCCAGAACGTGACCTTTCAGCTGACACGGTTTTAGGTTACACAAGAACCGTTGAGAATATGAGCGCCCTAAAAGACGTTGTATGGGGAATAAAATAACGTTGATTTAGAACACTAAATTCTTCAAAATTAATTATTTTTACACTAGGTGAATTGAATAAACTCTCCTCTTGTGTGTCCGTTGCGCTTTATGGTTATTTTCGCCGTTTAAGGCTTTTATGCCACCGTTGATATTCCTTTCATCAGGGCATCTGACAGGATGCGGCGGTGCGGATCCGCATAATTCGCTGACTTCCGCATCTTCCGCATCTTGAGAACATTTTCCGCATAAAACAGAGAAATTTGTTTCATATTAATGATTAAGCAGCTGTTTACCACCCTCACAAACGTAAATTTCGAAGAAATTGATTATTTTGACACAGTTTTTCTCCTAAAATAGCGACGAAAACACGGCAATTCGATCGTGAGCAATTTTTAACCTCCAGGCGTTCCACGCGTCTTTTCGTGATGGGCCTGGACACCAGTTGTCTTGTTTCGCTCGTTCGGTCGATCAAAAATTCTTCTGTGGTTACCTATAGTATATGGATAAATTTGTCATCAAAGAGACCAAGAAGAAGGATCGCCACTTTGCTGTACACTTGCCACAAGTTGACCTCATGGGCTAGACGAGCGACGAATTAAGTGAAGCGAGCTTGAGGCTGCAAAGTGGCCTGTGAGCGACGTACCATCAGGCGAAACGACCGCAATTCGTTGCCTGCGAGCAGACTCTCAGCTTCTGGGGCAGCTCGATTTCAGCGGCATGAAAAGATGTGATTTTTGGTGAGCGAAGCGAGCCGAAAATTTTCCGCATAATCCAATGTGTTTTCCGCATAATCAACACTTTCTTCCGCATAATGTTCCTGAAAATTTCCGCATAATTTGTTATTTTTTTCCGCACCCTATCAGATGCCCTGTTTCATAAGACGAAGTCAAGGCTGCACACTCGGGTTTCGACCGTTTTCAACTCTGAGACGGTTTGCGTCCGGTCTGCAAGCACTAACAGTGAATCGTGCTCGCAAGTGCTCGTATAGCCTGCAACCAGGCTAGTGCTCGTAGAAAACCCCGCAGAATATTCAAATTGCGTCCGTTGTTGATGTACAAAGAATGACTATACCACCCCTGGTAGAGCGAAATTTTACCTTGGATCCAAGCCTCTTCTGCGGCCGTGTCCAATCACAAAATTACAAGGTGTCGCAGAAAGCAGCGATCGTGAAATCGGCTGTGGAAAATGCAGATTTTCTACGTAATGCGCGACGATTTTTGAAAATGAGACATTTGTGCATTTGCAAGGATCATTGAGCTTTAACTGCGGGCGAAAAAGTTTTGATCGGATGGATCTTCTGGACGCAAACCGCCTCAGAGTTGAAAACGGTCGAAACCCGAGTGTGCAGCCTTGACTCCGTCTTATGAAAGGAATATCAACGGTGGCATAAAAGCCTTAAACGGCGAAAATAACCATAATGCGCACCGGACACACAAGAGGAGAGTTTATTCAATTCACCTAGCGTAAAAATATAGTAATTTTGAAGAATTTAGCGTTCTAAATCAACATTATTTTATTCCCCATACATCGTCTTATAGGGCGCTCATATTCTCAACGGTTCTCGTGTAACCTAAAATCGTGTCAGCTGAAAGGTCACGTTCCGGCTCACTGTGACGCTTAATATACGAATGAATGAATGAATGAATGAATGAATGAATGAATGAACAGATAATTGATTATTCCCTTTCTTCAAACGTGAGCTTGGGATGCCTGTGCTGATACGACCTTTATTTTGTACAGCCTTGCCCTCGGGGCGCTTTTCCTTTCAATGTGAGAGGGGAAGAAAATACATGTATGTACTCTCTTCTGGCAAAAAGTAAAGTAACATATAGCTCACGTTCATTTTTAAGTTTTTCATTATTTTAGACAAAGTTAACATGATTCAGGGCTCGAAATTGCAACTGATACGGTCACCAATGTGACTAACATTTCACCCTTGGCGACTTAAAATTCTGGTTTAGTCGTCATTTTGGCAACTGCATTTCTTTGTGTTGACGATGAATAATAGTCATTTTCTCAGACATTGTGCCCTTCCAGAAAGTTATATCGGAAGATCTTTGCTTGTAAAACATTCAAAATGAGAAACAAGACCATCCATCCTTTTCCTTTGGTGTAAAAGATTCTGTCACATTGGAAAACTTGCAAATAAATCGCTCTCTATAATACTTTGCAAACCCGTGTTGGAAAAGCAGGGAATGTTAATTTATTTACATATGTTTGTCCCAGAAAGTTTATTTCAGTTAAAAAGTAACTATTTGATGAAGTGACAAAATGGTGATGTCATTATGATGTCAACTAAATATTTTGATAAATCCTTACTCCTGGTCATTCATGGTCACTCCTATGTACTTTTAGGCACCAACCCTCCAAGTTACGACCATTTTAGTCGCCATGGCGACTTACATTTTGGAGCTGGCGACTAAAATGGAACTGAAGTCGCTAGCCTGGCGACTAAAATTGAGAAGAAGGATTGAAAGGGTGAGCTTAATTTAGCTACTAAAATTTTTCACTGGCGACCAAGCTTGCGCAGTTGGTGGCCAAATGGCCACTAAGGAAAAAAATAAACTTGGAGGGTTGTTTATTCTTTTGTCTTTTGTGTTAGATTTTAAAGTTTGATAAGAAAAATGCAGTGACATCATGCCAACACTGAAATCAACAACAATTACAAGATATATTGTTTGCTTTTCATGAGTGGCGTGAGGCCCAGAGTTCCTGGGGTTGGTTGGTTTCCATGCTTTGAACACATTCGAACGGAAATAAAGCCAACTTTGATACTGGATTAATAGGATTCAATAATTAGCAAGCAAAATAATTTGTGTTTGGCATAAAAAGTCGAATATTTGTGGACAACACGTAAAACGCATGCAAATCTTGAACAAAATTTACCGAAGTGTGAAGCCTGCCTCCCTCGACCAACAAGTTCAACTTGAATAATCTGAAATATTAAAAGCTGTGAAACATTTGATTTCCAACCTTTTTAAGAACATTTTTAGGACCACTATTTTTAGGAATAAAATCCATTTCTTAAGGTTTTGAAGTGGAATGTCAACAAAAAATATATATATATATTATTATTATTATTTTTATTTTTTTTTTTTATCAGCAAAAGTTAACTAAGTACCAGTAAGTAAAAATGTCTTTGGAAAGAAACTAACAAGTGCTTCTAAGGATACTTGAGTGTGACTTTCAGAGTATAAAATAAAAACATTTCTAAATACTTTAGTTAGTGTTTTTGGAAATCAAATTAAAACTAGTTACAAAAATAGGGTCGAGTTTTCTGACCTTTATAGTCAAAAGTTTTGTGCAAACACACTTTTTCTTAGTTTGATACTATTGTCCACTTCGTTTTCATATTTTCCTCATTTTGGGCAAGAGAATAATTTTAAAGCACTTGGACACTGTAACATTAATTTTTTTTTCTTCAAAGTGCATTTTAAAGGCTCTTAGTCTTTTGATGGCAAAACGTGCCAAAAGAAATGGGACTTACAGTAATTTTGTTTGGAAAATCCCTTTGGAAATTATGGACTACACTTCTTAATGTACTGCCCTTAGCTTTTAATCTGGTTGGCACAAACTGTCCGAAAATTCTGTGCCATTTGTCAATTTCTCCCATCTTTAGTCTGTAATGGGTTGTTCCAGAAAAAATCCACACACCCCCAAAGGATGGGGTCGTTTTTTAACCCCCCCTCTCACCTGGATTTCCTGAAGCACAAGACCCCCTCCCCCCCCCCCCCCCCCCTCCTGTCTGGATTTCCAAGACAAAAGACCCCCACCCATCTGGAAAAAAATTATTAGGCTTAAATTTAATTTAATGTTAATAAAAAATATGCACAATCACGTCTAGAAGATGTTCTTGATTAATTTCTAAAGTATCAGCTAATATTAAGCTAAGAATTCTATCGCGTGGAATGTTGCGACGGGTTCCTTTTTACTTTTGTATCTTGTTTTCGCGTTTTCTGCTATACAAGGACCTGTGAAGGGACTTAGATTATCATTTACATGTACATCAGGTGAGAAATATTTGAACAAAAATATTTCTACTTTTTTCAGGGTCTGAGAGTGCTGAAGTGTTACCGAATTTTAAAAACGTTCGAAGCGCTTGAATTATCGGTTGAAATGACCCCTGCGGAAGACTTTTTGAAGTTCAACCCCCCCTCCCGACTGGATTTCCAGAGCCTTTTACCCCCCCTCCCGCGAGGGAGGCATAAACTCACGCTAGCACAATTGTCACGCAATCTACATCTATTAAGCCAAAACCATTCAACAATCATTCAGTTTTTCCCGCAATTGGTAAACACCTCTTTACACTTTACACTTTGACAGTCACAAAAGTAGTACCTTCAGTTATTTGACCATGAGTTTGTGTTTAAGCTGTGCACAACAAATTTGACCTGCACTTTATTCCCGTGCTTATCACAACATGAAGATCAAAATTACGCAAGTATGTGATACATGGAAAAAAGCCTTGGTGTCAAAACACTGAGAAACTTTCGGTTTCGTGATCCGTTCCTATAATTATTCTTATGACTTACATACCACGTTTTCAACGATTACGTGACGAGAAAATACAAGTTGATCTCAACCATCGCCTCTTCGAGTTGATAGTGAAAGAATTAATAAGAATAAAAACGTGTTAATTGTTCTAATATAGCTGAATCAGATACTTTTAAATACACAAACGACTCCTAAGCGTATTGCACTCTGTGCAACGAAAGTGAAATTCTTCCGTGCTAAATTCGAGCATGCGCATGAAGACGGCTTTCAACCAGTTTATTCTTACAAAAACATTTAAAATCACAGAGAATGCATGATCGAAGTAACGGTTCAAATAAATACACAAATGACTCCAAAGCATATTCTCAGAATTTTCTTTTCCCTTTCCGCAAGGAAAGTGAAATTCTTCCGTGCTAAATGCGACCATGCATGCACGAAGAGAGCGTTCAACCAGTCTATTCTCACAAAATAATTTAAAAACACAGAGAATGCATGATCGAAGTAATGTTTATCAAAGGAACCAAAGAATTCGATAATCATGTGCGAAATTATGTTAGTAACACGAGCCTCCGATCCGAGGAGGTCGATCGCAGAAAGACGATCAACGATAAGGTTGAACAGCTAACGTGAGAAAGTTCTACACAAAATCGGCACAAGTCTCTGCCAAATGTGCGTTCGCTTGCAAACACCACCTAACTTTTCGTAAAAGGGTACCAACCACGTCGCTTAATTCGATGAAAAGTTCACATAAAATTCACTCACCATTCGAGCGCCGCTCCTTGCACTCAGATAAACTCGTGGAGGAAATCCACCGCTTTTCATGTGACAAGGAAAACTCGTGACAGGGCGCTGACTCCCGCTCAGTACCAGTTTCTCTCGGTTTGTATGAAGTGCTTTCAGGGTTCCGGGTCCCGCGTTCAACTCGGCTAAAAATAGCGCATTATTTAGAAAGTGAAATAAAAATTTGAATAAAACAACCGGCCATCGAAAAGAGGGATCTGTTTACTCTAGACAATACAAACTCAGAATACGAGAGTACTTATCACAAAGCCACATTATAGGGTGGAATTCGAGACATTGCGTGACAATATAAGGGCTCTGTAAGCGAGGTAGCCCTACTTTGGTCTCCTTTCCCCCCGAAACACCTGATGTCCCTGATGTGGCAGTTCGTGATTCGGGGGACAAGTGAGTTCAAAGGACGGAACTTGATATAGTGTACGGGTTATTGGGCAATCTATTTGCGCTGGCTCTGTCGCTGGCTTCATTTAGATTCGCTACACCGTGATGAGTTCCAATAAGAACGAAATAGCTGTCCACGGTTGCAATCCTGCTATATCGGTTCTAGTCGTGTTGGTGTCTCACAAAGTTTACTTTTTTTACGTAGTATGATCAGCATTTCAGCATTGTTTGATATTTTATTATTTTCATGCTGATCAGATCCTTCGTTGGATCCTACGTTAATTAGTAGCATTTTCGTTCGCGGTGCCTTGCTTATTGTTGTCCCTAAATCTTGGTAGCTCGTGGTGACACAGGAATTTCAAAACATCGACAAGCGACATGGTTACTGTTGACATGCGGAAGCGATACAAAAAAAACACTAAAAAAATGACAGCGCCATGATTTGAAAGTTGCACATTTGCCCGTGATAACAGCTCAGTAAAAAAATTGCAAGTAGATATATAACAAGTATGGCATGAAAGTGACTCAGGACTCGAATGCAGGAAAGATGTTTCTGAAAGAGTAGATGTTCAAAATCCCCCAGCTGATTGGGGTGGCGAATAGTTAAATCACTGTAAAATTCTAAAATTAAACGAGACTTACCGGAAGTCGATGTTTGATTGGAATTCTTTCTCGTCACCAGTCAGGAACGAAGGAGTTACATGAGAAGCATGCGCATGCTAGCAAGTCAATCTTGAACGCGCGCGTGTACTGAAAGGATGTGGAACGAAGGAGTTGGGTGGGTAGCCCATGCGAGGGAGGGCATGTAACTCCTTCGTTCCTGACTGGTGACGAGAAAGAATTCCAATCAAACATCGACTTCCGGTAAGTCTCGTTTAATTTTAGAATTCTATCTCGTCCCCAGTCTTAGTCACTGCGGAGCTACATGAGATTTGAACGTTCAGGACACGCAAGCCACCAAGGTAGTAGAGTCGATAGTAGCTAGCGGAGTGCAAGAGTAGCTGATAAGTGTAAACACTCTTTAATATTAATATATAAGTGGGGTACATTGTAAATATTGCCTTCCATCAGTCAAGATAGTCAGGGCGACTAGCTAATATAGTTCCTTAAGTAGAGCTATTGTTAAAATGCGCTAAAATATGGCTGCCAAAGTTGGCCTGTACTGGTTTGTTATAGTATCTAGCAAAGGTCCCTGCCTTAGACCATCCACCAGCTTTCAAGATGTCCTTGAGGGGTAAACCACTTTGCGCGCTGTATGAGGTGGACGCTGATCTGGCGCTATTTCCGGAGAAACAGGTGATGTCTACTCCGCAGAGGCGGATCCAGGGGAGGGGTGATGGGGGTTGCAACCCCCCCTTTGGGCAAAATTTTCTAGTTATTTTTTTTTTATTCTTCCTGAAAAATAATTGAATAAAATTGTTTTTTGCATTAAAGGTTACTACAATAGTGTACAACCCCCCCTTTAAAAAATTCCTGGATCCACCCCTGCTCCGGCCTCCTTTAACACGGCCTTTGCCCATTTGCTTACTGTAGATATTGCCACTGGTTTGTGAGGCTTGGCGTAGCTGATTAGCAGCTTGGAGTTTTGGCCGCGAAGAGGTTCGGTGTAGGCTAGGTAGGTCTGTAGATGGGATACAACACACAGGGTTTTATCGTGGTTGTACGAGATCAATTCAATTGGCTCGAGATGTTTCCCCGGCCTGGTCGTCTTCAATTTCTCTCCAACGGTGAACACAATCTTGTCGGGGAGTATCTGCATGAGGTTGATGTCGAGCTTAGTAAGTGTTTGACAGCGCTGTCCGGTTAACAGGCAGAGGAGCATGGTTGTTTTCCTTGTTAAGGTCTTCAGGTCGAGCTCGGATGCTAGACCCAAGGTCTTAAGGTATTGAAGTACAGCCTCAACATCCCAGATCCTGCTGTGGCGAGGAAGGGAGGGTTTCAGCTCGAAGACTCCCTTAAGGAATCTGGCTACTAGAGGGTGTGAGCCAAATGCTATATTGTTAGGCAACACCAAGACGGATGAGAGTGCTGAGCGGGCAGTGTTGATAGCACTATATCCTAGACCTGCGTTGAACAGGGTTGCCAGAAAGTCTATTCCGTTTTCCACTGTCGCCTCGAATTTTCCAAGTCCTTTTGACTGGCAGTACTTTTCCCAGCGGTTGAGGTAGGTCTGGTATTGTTTGCTGGTACCGGAGCGCCAAGACGCCATTATGATGTCTGTTGCTGCCGGTGAGATGTTGTGGTGGTTGAGTTGTTCCCAGATAAGAGGCATACCAGGAGAGAGAGGCGCTTGTGTAGAGGGTGGATCTGGTCGGGAAAGGTTGGTGGATGCAGCAGGGATCGGCTGGGTGGGAACACGACGCTTTTGCGGACCGCCATTTTTTCCACCATTGGGAACCAGGCTTGTGTTGGCCAGTGGGGGAGGACACAAATTTATGCCTGTGGCTTTGTCCTCCTTTATCTTCTTCAGTACTGCCGGGATTATACTGAAAGGCGGGAAGGCGTAAAATTTTAGTACAGACCAATCGATGGTGAAAGCGTCCACTGCCCACTCCCCCGGATCAGGTCGATATGCCACGTAGCGAGGAAACTGAACATTTAACCAGATTTCCTTGGTAAGCCCGTTTAGGGAGTCGGAATGGCTAGTTCCCATGTGATTTATGAGGGCCACAGCCGTGGTATTGTCAATCGTAAGCCTGATATGACAGTCATGTTGCGAACTGCAAAACGTTTGTAGGCCAAGGAAAACCGCGAGGAGCTCAAGGTAGTTTATGTGGTTTTGGTTCTCAGTGGAGTACCAAAGCCCTCCCGTGGATTGTGAACCTAGCACAGCTCCCCAGCCTAGCTTAGAGGCATCTGTAGTGAGCGTGATCGTTGGTGCTTCTCTTGTCAATACATTATGAGCCCCCACAATATTGTTTATCCACCAGCTAAGCTCTGCTTTGGCTTCCGGTGATAGAGACATATGTTTGTCAAAGTCCCAACAGGTAGTTTGGAGAGCGAGGATTTTGTCACGTTCGAGAAACCGGTAGTATAGGGGTCCATACATTACTCCGGGAAAGGATGAAACTATTTTCCCCACCACCCTAGCTAGTTCTCTTGTCGTAGGGGATGGGTTCGTAAGCAGAGCTTGACAGGCCGTTTTATACCCTGCAGCTTTCTCCGGGGTTAATCGGATTGTCATAGAGACCGAGTTTAATATGAATGCAAGAAATTCCAGTTGTTGCGAGGGGTTAAAAACCGATTTTTCAGGGTGTGCCACCAGACCCAGAGAGTCAATTCGGGTTACAGAATCGATAACATTGTGAACACATTCTTTATAGGTCTGCCCTTGCAAATACATATCATCAATGTAAGCACTCGATATGTGACCCCGCAAGTGTAAATCGGAGAGGGCAGGCTTTAGAAGTTTGGTAAATTTTCTTGGCGCGCAGGAGAGGCCGTTTGGCAAGCAAGTGAACTGAAAAAGTTTACCTTGCCAATGAAAACGGAGGTATTTTCTGTCCTCTCTAGTAATTGGAACAGAGTAATAAGCGTCTTTTAGATCGATGGAGGCCATAAAGCAATCTTTTTCGATCAACTTAATAATTGTATGCAGGGTGTCCATCTTAAAATGGGCTTTTGCTGCGTAGAGGTTTAGTTTCTTTAAGTTAAGAATCATTCTATGACTACCATCCTTCTTATCTCTTAAAAATATGTCAGAGATTATTTCGTTGTCACTATGACCGGTGACTTCAATAGCTCCTTTGGTGAGCAGGTTGTTTATCTCATCAGAGATTATTTGGATTTCCCTTTCAGATCTCTCCGATTTCGGGAGATAATGCTGAATTGGCTTGTCACAAAACTCGATGGACATGCCCATTACCGTGAATAATATGTCTTTGTCAGATGTAATTTCCTTCCAGGCATCTAGGGAATGTGATATCTTTCCGGCATGAAAAGTGTCGCAACGACTTTGATGGTAAGGCCGGAGTGTTGTTTCAATAAATAAAGGGAAATCACTTACCGAATTTTTTAGTTGCGTGATGAGTTGTTTTATTTCTTCGGGCCCTTTTTTTGGCTGTTGTCGTACTTCTTCCGTACAGTTGACTGGGGACCTTTCCCCAAAAAATGCTGCCGGTTTGCCATCCCACTTCTATAAGGATTATAAGCGTTTGTACGCCTGTTATGCCACAAGGGGTCTCGATGAGTTGGTCTGTTGTCATACTTTGACGAGCCAACAGCATGTCCAATTCGATTGGTTTCTTTGGCATCCCGTATCTGTTTGGCGAGATCGTCGCCAAAAAGATATTTAGTGGATGCGGTGACCGCCTCAGCGGAGCAAAAGCGTGGTACGCTGGCTTAAGGGCTGGTTTTAGTTTTTCCCGCCTTAAGTGGGACAATTCATGAACAGCGTGCCCAAGAAGGGCTACAACATCAACGTTGTTTGTTATCAATTCATTGAGTTGCAATGATGTGTTTTTGGGGTCATTTTTCATGCCCAAGAGTTTGTCTGTTGCCATAACCGTAGCGAAAGTTGCTTTTTGCAAGGCTTGTTGAAGGTTCGCCATGCGGAGATCGGCTTTCCGTTGAGCCGCATTTAATGGCGCCCAGATTTCAGGGTTCACTCGCGTGACAGTAACCTCCGAACAGTTCTCGGGTTGCGAGTATTTCGCTAGAAGTGAGCTAATTTTCTCTGGGGCGAGTTTTTTGGCCCATCGCTTGTTGACAATATCTGCCAACTGTTTCGTGACCTTGGGGCCTTTTTTCTCTTCGTCAGTGAGGCCTGCGCTTAGCTCGGTGAGCAATTCATCATTGACTTCCGTTTGGGAGTCTGTTGTTGCTCCCGGTTCGCTGCGGTTCAACAGAAGCTCATTCAGGTCTTCTTCCGATGCAGTGACGCTAATAGCGTCTACATCGTCCTTTGAAGTTTTGTGTCCGGGTGAGGATTCTTCCTCAGAGTCAGCCGAGGACACACTGTGGCGCCGTTTTCGGCCTTGGTTACTTGAGCCCGGTAGGTTCCCATTTTCCCGCGCATTTGGGATGGGGAGGTGTTCGCAGATTCGACCTAAATGTGTGGTCAGCTTACCGAAGTCGGCACTCAATTTCGCAAACGCAGACTGTATATTAAGTTCTTGACCAGGTGGGTCGTTTATTTGGCTCGGTGGCCCAAAATTTTCGCCCGGTGGGCTTTCAGATGCATTCAATTCAGCATGTTCAGTACTCAATTGTGTGTCTTCACCAGTGCTTGTCATGGCGCGAGAGCTCGCTAAAGGGGAAGAGATCGTTAGTCACAATAACAAGTTAAGAAGTGGCATAGGATTAGTACTTACGTACTGTACAGCTGTTTGCTAGACGGGGAATATGAAAAAACCCGTCGAAGTTTGTGTCAGATAGGCAAAACGCGTCTTGATTGACTCGCAAGCTATCATGCAATTGACTTGCTAGCATGCGCATGCTTCTCATGTAGCTCCGCAGTGACTAAGACTGGGGACGAGATAGAATTCAAGACTAGCTTAGACGCCTAGTCCCTTCTTTGAAAACCCGAGACCCCACCCACCCACCCACCTTATCCCCAGCCCGGAGGGGGGGGGGGGGGGGGGGACTCCCATATGAAATGGACGGGGATGCTCGTCGTCTCGCTTAGGGGTGTAAATTTCGGATTTTGGTCTCGCTTAGGGTTTTCTGGGCAAATGTCATTATTTTTAGACGCCAAGGTCTCGTTTAGGGTTGCACGCGAAGAAATAACAAAAAAGAAAGAATTTTGATTCGTTATATTTACTCTTTTAGGGGTCTGCATAACGTTCGGCCACACTCAGATTGGTCTCTTTTTGGGGTTAAATTTAAAATTTCCGACGAGCATCCCCGTCCATTTCATATGGGAGTGCCCCCCCCGGGATCCCCAGTAACTGAACATGCCAAAGGAAAGAGGAACCAAATTTTGGGTTTGTTTCAAGCGGTAACTATGCCGCACTTTCTGGAGACACCCCTCCCCATTTAGTAGCGTGATTCAACATCGGTTAGGGACGTTCACCAGCTGATAAGTGTGAAAACACAATAAAAATATTTAGCAGTAGTCGTTCGAGATAACATCAAACTTAAGTTCAGCTGCCTATTGATTTGATTTGAGTTTGATCGCCATGTGTCGTATGTAATCGAACAAAATCGAACTAAAATTCAATCGAACCCAGTCGAACATAAATCGTTCGATTGGGTTCGGTGATCGAACAAAATCGTGGCTAATCCAGGATCTGGGTCCGGGGGGCCCACCCTCCCCCCTTTTTTCCCGGAATAGCGCATTTTCTGTCCATTGCCGGAATTATCTTCGCAGAATTCAACATTCATAGTCAAGCCTTCAAAAGCGTCCCACTCCCTTAGCAGAAGGTCTGGATCCGCCACTGATAGATATTTTGTAGAAGGGAACAAAACGACAGTTAAATACCGAAATACATTGTTATTTACATTTTTATACCAGTGTGAAGGAAATGGCTTCTGCCCTGAATGTCACCGTAATACTCAAACAGAAATCATGAGAAATTGCACCATTTCATTAACTGCAACACAGGCAATGGTTTAACACATGAATGTTCGATTTTGTTCGATTGTCAACCGTTCGGTAATCGAACGTTCGATTTTCAGTTGTTCGATCGACCCAATTTTGGTGTGAGTTCGATTGTGTTCGATTACCGAACCCAATCGAACGATTGGTGTTCGATTGAGTTCGATTACCGAACGTGTGATTAGATACGCCCGGAATGGAAGGACTGATCTAGTTTTAAGGTACCAGTTTTGGATATGTTTTACGTTTTGCAATTTCAAATGAGCATTGTAACCATCGAATGTTGGGGACGTTGAAGCCCAAAAGTCATTAGCAATGAGCGAAGTGATTTTTATAAATTGTTGGTGTCTAAGCCAATATATATTTGATTAATAGCTGGTTTGCCACGACTTGACAATACTTTTAAAGTTGTGCGCCGTTCGGAAAACACGCAAATGGAATGATACAGTTTCAAGGTGTCAAATTTTGGGCTTGTTCCAAGTTTTGCAATTTAAAATTACTTGAGCATTTATCAGCTTGTTCGCAGTTAAGTCTGACTTTGTTGATCCAAACTTGTTTTAAGGGAAACCTGAAGCATAAAATTCATTCATTAATCTGCGCTCGCTCCGCTTCGAAATCTATGCAAATCAAGTTCTAGACTTCGTCATCTTTGCTGGTTTTTAACCAGAATGCACTACGCTCTTGTTAACATTTTATTAGCACATGAGTAGATCTTATACCCCATTCACACCTTAAACACGTTTAAATGTTGTTTAGTAAAACACGGTTTAAAATTGTTTTCTTCATGGAAGTTGCTGACTGATGTTTAACGACTTCAAATTTGCACAATGAAAGCACAAGTTAGAGCATACTTGAACTCAATGTAAAATTTAGTCTGTCAGTTGTCTGTTGCTGATTTTTATTTTCTTTAACCTGGTTGGTGTGAATCAGGTATTAGTTGTTGAGCAATCCGACAATGTCGCCAAAAAGTGCCATTAAGAAAGAACATGTAAAAACTCATGGTATTTTTCACAGTTTTGAATATGCTAAACCTTATCTAATGATGAGAGCATGCACCGCTTCAAAAACTTACTTACATTGTGCTACAGTCGAAGCTCTCTTAAGGCGGGGGTAAACCTGAAGCCCGTTTTTCCACTGCTTAACTTGGGTTTAATGCGAATATCCGTTACAAGCATTTTCAAAACCCTCAGCTCATCTCACAAAGTTATGTTTAGCGGTGTTTTGTAAATTTTTGGGTCATTTTTGGGGATGTGTGGGAAGAGATAGTTTTTCTCAAAGGATTAGTAAATTTGGAGAAATAAGAAATATTAGAGATTTAATGTGATTTTAAAATTAGAGTTTCAAGTTAAAAATTAGTATATGGACACCCAAACAGTCCCCTGACAGCCTGGGATGCTCTTGCGTTGGGGTCAACTGTCTGGTGGTGTTCCAATTTTTTTTTCTTTCCTCTCTTACCGGCCTTCCGCTGAAAGTAGTTCAGTAAAAAGACGCTTCAAACGGCCCACGCAGGCGAAACAATACGACACATGAGTCTACTAACATTTCATTTAACTTTATTGAGATTTTCAGAGCGAAATGTAATTTAGATATGTAATTTTCGGAGCTTTATTCGTAACCCTCATAGATTTCAATATTTCTTTCGTTCGTCTCATGTGGACAAATAATAATTAGCCACGAACAAATAGGGTGGTCTGCCTGTGGTTTAATCGGAAAATGTTGTTCCATTTTAAAGCAGGCTTTTCCTGTTGGTCCGACTGGTCGGACTTTGAAAATGGAAAACACCCAATATAGATTTTAAAGTAGGCCTAGTTTAAACGTCGCATTTTACATGCGCCGAATACAATTGCCGAATTATGTGCATGTAAAATGCGACGTTTAAAACAATTAAATTCGGCAGATTTGAATAATTTAAATTCGAGTTCAAAAACTGACCGAAGGCTCTGGGATCGAGAATGGGCAGGAAGTTGAAAAAACAATACGGCGCCTGTTGATACTAGTACGTGTGGTTCGTACTTCGCTCAAACAAAGTACACATCAGTTGACATGCAGAACTGTTTTTCTATGAGATGCTCTGTTTTTAAGGAAGCCGTTCATGGCCGTTCTCAGCCGTTCTTTGCGGAACAACAACGTGAAATGACCAAATTTAGCGTATTGCAGACAACCCGGACCACGATGGATAATTTTTGGTTTTTATATTTAGAATTGAATGCTTTCTTTGCATATTCAGCTGGAGCTAGTTCTAAAACCGAAGGATACACTGAATACATCTGGATTATTGCAAACTTCTCAAGTAAAATAGAAATTCATTTTTTTTCCAGTAGGTGTTGTCCTCGTCGCTGTCGTCATTGCTTGAGCTCCCTAAAAATTAGTATTGTATTCGGCGCATGTAAAATGCAACGTTTAAACCAGGCCTTAGCTCTTCCTCGTAAACAAACTCCAGAATAAAATAATAAAAAAATGATAAAAAAGGACCACTTAGACTTGATTTGCTTTGGTGTGATAATCACTCACAACAAGCATGACGTTATACGGCAAATGGGGAAACGCGAACTTCTCTTTCGTTTTGTTACCTTTTTATCAAATTCTAAAATAAATTCCTCAGAAAAATAGGGAAAAAATGGAAAATCACACATTCACGACAAACACAACCTATTCATTTCCGGGAACAAACGCCAAACGGAAGACGGCAGAAGTCGAATTTTTGCTGCATTCGCGGGAAAAACAAACGTCATGTTTAATTCCTAATATCACCAATATTACTGGAGATTTGGGTTTTGAATTCATTGGTGTAGAGGTTCATCAATGGCTTTGCCAAAACGAGGTCGTTAGTATACTAACTATTGTCTTATACTTTCGAAGCAGAAGGTGGGAAAGAAAGCTGCGTTTATATTAACTTCCAAATTCGATTTCGACAAACCAAGGAAAAAAGCTCTATAAGACAAGGTACACAACAACTATTAATTGTTAGACATGTTAGAAGCAAACCTTACGAGGGAAAGCACATGTTGCAACAGCCACCAGTGAATGTTTTGGCTCTCTGTAACTGTCCAGAAAATTGGGCTGGCAATCGCGATGTTGTTATTCCGCAGAGAGATTGTGAGAAGATGATTGGCCGAACATCCATTGAACAAGCTGCGATCGCACCTCCCGCCGCCCCTCTCTAACCGCCCCCCCCCCCCCCCTCCCAGCCTTAGAGATTTTGTCCGGCAACATTACGCGCCCGCAGCACTTTACACTTTGACAGTCACAAAAGTAGTACCTTCAGTTTATATTTGACCATGAGTTTGTGTTTAAGCTGTGCACAACAAATTTGACCTGCACTTTATTCCCGTGCTTATCACAACATGAAGATCAAAATTACGCAAGTATGTGATACATGGAAAAAAGCCTTGGTGTCAAAACACTGAGAAACTTTCGGTTTCGTGATCCGTTCCTATAATTATTCTTATGACTTACATACCACGTTTTCAACCATTACGTGACGAGAAAATACAAGTTGATCTCAACCATCGCCTCTTCGAGTTGATCGTGAAAGAATTAATAAGAATAAAAACGTGTTAATTGTTCTAATATAGCTGAATCAGATACTTTTAAATACACAAACGACTCCTAAGCGTATTGCACTCTGTGCAACGAAAGTGAAATTCTTCCGTGCTAAATTCGAGCATGCGCATGAAGACGGCTTTCAACCAGTTTATTCTTACAAAAAAATTTAAAATCACAGAGAATGCATGATCGAAGTAACGGTTCAAATAAATACACAAATGACTCCAAAGCATATTCTCAGAATTTTCTTTTCCCTTTCCGCAAGGAAAGTGAAATTCTTCCGTGCTAAATGCGACCATGCATGCACGAAGAGAGCGTTCAACCAGTCTATTCTCACAAAATAATTTAAAAACACAGAGAATGCATGATCGAAGTAATGTTTATCAAAGGAACCAAAGAATTCGATAATCATGTGCGAAATTATGTTAGTAACACGAGCCTCCGATCCGAGGAGGTCGATCGCAGAAAGACGATCAACGATAAGGTTGAACAGCTAACGTGATAAAGTTCTACACAAAATCGGCACAAGTCTCTGCCAAAATGTGCGTTCGCTTGCAAACACCACCTAACTTTTCGTAAAAGGGTACCAACCACGTCGCTTAATTCGATGAAAACACATAAAATTCACTCACCATTCGAGCGCTGCTCCTTGCACTCAGATAAACTCGTGGAGGATCTGGCTTTTCGTGGAAAGAGGAAAAATCCACTGCTTTTCATGTGACAAGGAAAACTCGTGACACGGCGCTGACTCCCTTAGTACCAGTTTCTCTCGGTTTGTATGAAGTGTATGGTGGCCCATCAGTGCCATAGTATTTTACGCTGTATTTTAACATTTTTTCTCTTTTTTTAATAATTTTTTCTTTTTTTTTCTTTTTTTTTATTTTTATTTTGCAATATTTGGTTTATTTTTTACTTTTTTTATAGTTTTTTTTTTTTTTTTTTTATAGCATTAACAAAAAAAAAAAAAAAAAACCAGCCATGGCCTAGCAGTGCCATAGCAAAAAAAAAAAAAAAAAAACAAAAAACAGCCATGGCCCAGCAGTGCCATAGCGAAAAAAAAAAAAAAAAAAAAAAACAGCCATGGCCTAGGAGTGCCATAGCCCATGATGCATTGAGAAGGAGTAGTCACCAGGCTCTTGGCCTCAAACAACATGGCGGCGTGGATAAGAAACGATACGTGGAAATGTGATGAAGAGCTTAAGCGGGATTTAGAAGGATACGTGAAGCAGACA